>JABEVS010000024.1:99003-124580 GCA_018290735.1 Coelastrella sp. MACC-549 | reverse complement strand
AACCTCAGGGCCACCATTGCATTGCAGCAGAATATGGCTGTACATGATGCGCATCAGATAGTGCTTGATAGTTCTAGGTGCTGCCTGGGAGATAAGGAGCCTTGCAGTGCATGCGTTGGCTCGTTTGGTGTCGATGCACTGTCCCAGTTGTCCACCAACAGGTGGCATTGTCGTGCTTGGGGTATGGTGTCAGTTGTACAGCTCATGTTGAATATCGCTGGAGGCAGCGTCGGCATCCACAGACCCCAGCTGTAGTGCTGGTACCTCTTCATGTTCCTCCCAGATGATGCACAGCTAACCAGTCATGCCTGCTGCTTCTGCTGTCATTCCAGATGATGTTCGTCACCTGCGCAACAGACGAGGTCTGATGGCGTATCACATTGCCATGCACAAGCACTTCCAGCACCTGGCAGAGCTGCTGCATCCTGACATACCGTAAGCACTGCCTGCAGTCCTGTGTGTTGCTGGTCAGCATGGGGGAGCAGAATAGAATGAGCCGGCAATCAGCCCAGCAGCCAGCAGTCTACTTGCTGCTGCACGCCATGGTGTGTTGGGTCCAGATGGTACAATTCTGCCACAAACAAGCAGCATTGCCATTCAACATCATAGATTCAGAGAGATTGTGCTAGAGTCTCACCTGTGGGCACAAATCCAACTTGGGAGTGTTGGCAACTTCAGGTACACATTCATATTCAGCAATGACGACATGGAGGTTGGCTCTGTGAGGATGTTTGGCCCTCCCAGACTGATGGTCATTGCTGCCAAGGCGCTGCAGCAGAAACTCGTGGATGAACTAGTAGCAGTGGAGTCGGGCACGGCAAGAGCTGCATCGCAAGTCAAGGTGGCAGCAGCAGCCACCAGTGCAGGGCCTGATGCACCAGTTGAACGTTCTGCACGGCCGACAGTGGATGTAGTTGTGACGCATCCCGACAGCGATGTAGGGATACCTGACAGGAGCAACAGCAGTGCAGACGTGGTGGTGGCTGCCACTGATGGCAGTGCTGTAGCAGCCAAAGCAGCAGCACCAGATGCTGGTCAACAGCAGCATGATGTTGATGATAATGATGACACGAGTCAGCAGCCATCGCCAGTGGCTGAGCTACTTTCACCATTCGCTGCCAGGTCTCATAAGAAGTGGACGGCATCATCCCTGTCAGACAGGTCTGGCTCAACAGCGTCGCTAGATACAGTAGGCATGGATGCCTTCACGGCAGCACCAGCACCAGCAGCAGGGCCTGCCGCAGCAGGGCCAGCCGCCAGCTTCATATCTGACACCACTGCTGACACAGCGTCAATAGCTAACGGGCCAGAAGCGGCCTTCAGCTTCACATCAGCACAGATTGCAGCAGCTGCTGCTGCAGCAGCCGCAGCAGGTGCGCTGTTTGCTCCAGACGGGCCACAACCAGAGTTCTCATTTGCCCCCATTGCCGCTGGGCAACAGGGCCCAGCAGTTGTGCTGCAGCGGCAGCCCTTGCCAAGCAGCGCTAGTGATGTCAGCATCACTGGCAGCACAGTACCTGGCAGTGTGTCAGCAGTAGCAGGGACACCAGCTGGCAGTGTTATCAGCAGCAACTTGATGTGGCCAGACTCGTCTGTCACAGGAGGTTCAAGAACTGCTGCAAGCAGCAGGTGGTCCATGACTGCTGCGCCACACTTCTCCTCCAGCAGCAGCGGCAATCAGCTGGCAGCTGGCTATGAGACTGCAGATGCAGCTACTGCAGCCGCTGCTTTTGGTCATGGCTCAGAGAATTACCCTGCCACAGGCTCATTGTCAGCACTGGGTGCAGCAGTACCAAACAGCACTGCTGATGGCAGCAGCAAGCCAGGCAGCCGCAGCCGTGCTGCTGCTGCTGCTGCTGGTGGTGGTGGCAGTGGGTGGCACCGTCGTGCCCAGAGCACTGCTGCACTGCTTGAGGCTGAGAAACGTGCTGGTGTGGTTCAGCGGCAGGGCTCTGCCAGAACACACAGCAGGCGGGCCACTGCTGACTGGCTAAGGCCCATGGACAGCCTCAGGAGGGCAGCAAGCAGGAGGTAGGGGATGATCACTGTCTGTATGTTTCATCACCATGAGTAAATGACAAAGTCATCATGAGTAACAAAAGGTCATCTCACAGCGTGGGCCCCGCTAGCTGCTCAAACCAGTACGCACTCTGGAGTTGATTGACCACAGCCCTAGCATCAGGACTTTACAGAGATGTTGTGGCAGAAAGCACTGTCAGGGCCGCCTTTGTTGTGCTGTCTGTGCCCATCTGTTCATCTGTGCTAATCGTGTTGGCAGATAGGAATTCATGGTCCCAGTCCAAGGCTTTTTCTGAGAAAGAGGGGCATTGTTGTCAATGCATGCAGGGGTACTCTGGATGAAGATGTGTTGCCACCCTCTGTCATCATCACAACAGCAGCAGACGACGACGAGGCACCCAGCAGCACCCACCAGCAGCAGCAACAGCAGCGACAAGGCACTGCTGCTGGCAGCAGCACAGCTGAGAACATCAGGGTATCGACCACCAATGACATTGCGCGCTTGAGCAGTGAAGTGGGTCAGCCACAACAGCAGCAGCAGCAGCAGCAGCAGCAACCGCAGGAGGGGCCATCTGCAATCTCAAGGCCAGCAGCAGCAGCAGGCCCATCAGAGGACAACCCTGTGGACGTGGTCCTTGCACACAGAGCCAGTACCATAGGTGACAACATTGAGGCTATCCGTCAGAACTTGCTGCTGCTCAAGCTGGCCAGTGGGGCCATGAACTTCAACACGGCAATGTACGCCTCCTCGGACCCTGTGAGCAGCCCAAACACTGGGTCCTTCACTGCACAGTATCGGCAGATTGCAGGTGGCCGCCGGTCGTCTGTGGGTGACCGGCCAGCTGCTGCAGGAGACCTCAGGGACCAGGGCCTTGAGCAGCAGCAGCAGCAGCATGTAGGCAGGAGCAGTGTTGAGAGTCAAATCAGTAAGGGTTCAGCGGATGGAGATCCTGCTGCTGATGACACAGCAGCACAGGCACCCAGCAGCATGAGGAGGACTTCATCCATCAGTCGTGCTGCACTCGCTCGGCAGCCATCGCTGCAGCGACTGCTGTCGGGAACCAGCAGACACAGGCTCAGCATAACACACAGGCAGTCTGCTGAGCTGCCAGCAGCAGCAGCAGCAGCAATGGTGCTGGAGCCAGCTGGTGATGCTGATTCTGCAGCAGCAGCTCCTTCCTCCAAGCAGCAGCAACAGCGGCAGCAGCAGCTGAGCCCTGGAGGAATCCCGCAGCATGCTGGTGGCACTGTGACAGTGTTTGCAGCAGGTAGTGTGCCATCCACCAACGGCAGCAGTGGCGGCCTGCCAATCATTCAACAGCAGCACAAAGTGAATGTGTCAGGGGGCTGCTACAGCAACTGCTCTGGCATCAGGGAGGAGGGCACTGAGTCAGATGAAGACGAGAACACGTGCGAGATCTGCTTTGATGCCACAGCAGTGGTGGCACTGCAGGCATGTGGGCACACATTGTGTGTCAGCTGCTGCAGGGAGATGTGCAAACTGCATCATTTCAAGCCAGCATTGTGCCCCTACTGCAGGCAGATCATCTGCGGGTTGGAGCCAGCAGGTGTAGCCTGCCGCCACTAGCTGGTTGCTGCTTGAAGCATGCCAGCATACACAGCTCTAGCTGTTGCAGACCCCTGCATAGGGCTTTCTGGCTTGTTGCTTTTGCCAACTTTCTTCAGGTGTCTTTTGTGAAGTTGTGTTGGTGTATTAGTGTGTGTGCTGCGTGCTGTCCATGGGTATCCTGAGGTGGCTGAGATCATTGGGCACTCCTTGAATGTCTGATTTACTTCAAGGTGATTGTGTGATCCTGCAGTGGGGCGATGTACAGCTACAACCCTGGGGTCATGCATGGTCTGTAAAACACCTCCTGCAGCCTGCAGTTTCCGTTATGGGGCCTTATGCCTGCATTGGTGATGAGGCAAAAGCAGGTCTGGGACATTTCATACATCATCTAGGAAGTCTGCTGTGAGGAGAACAGGGGTACCTCTGCATAGTAGCTTTACCACTTGAAGATGGTAATTTATTGTGGGTTACTGTCATGCTGCCCAATTGCTCACGCATATGCTGTGCAGCACAAGACCTCAAGTGGCCGTCAATGTGGCGGCTGCATGGTATGTTGCAACATGGAGCAAGTCTGTTGACTTCAACACTCCAGAGTGATGTCAAATCTGGGTTTCTTTGAGCCCAATTGACTGTCCACAGCAGTGCATGCAAACGTTGCAGTGCTGCTGACAGGAGCTGATTGCAACAGCTGGTGTTGCCGGATGATGGCATCTGCTGGTGATTTGCTCCAGCCAGCTTGGGTGCCCCTGACAAAGCAAATTCACCAACTTGGTAGTCATCGGGGGCCCCGTGCTGTTGTGCACCTCTGTAAGTATCCATTGCGTCTATGCCCTGTGCATCATCCTGCCTGTAGGCGTCCAGGTGTTGGTTCTCACTGTTGACATCTGGGCCAGGTCACCGCTCATCAACGACCATAACTGCATACTGCTGGTCATCATGATACAGCATCAGCCTGGAATAACCTTGGGAGCATGCTGCAGTGCACGCCTGGAAGGTTGTGCATAACAGTACATGCTTTTGGTGACGTTCTGGTACATGCTTGACTCATCAAGCCCTCACAGGAAATGGATCGCAGTAGGGGGGTAGGACTGCTATTGAAGTTTGACAGCTATGTACAGCTACAACTTGTGTTGCTGTGAGGCTAATGTGCAATTTTGGTAATGCATATGTTTATTTTCTTGTAGTGTAACTGTGTCTGTAGTTCAGCTGTACCAGACTGCATTAAGTACATGTTGTTTGTAGACTGCACTCTGTTGTTGGTGGCATTACATTGATCATGCTGGCTTCTTGTTGGATACATATGCTGTGATTTAACCGCCATAGGCAGCTGCCACACTTGCAGTGCAAGCAGAAGGCTTCTGCTCAGCATTCAGGGCGTGTTGCATAACTATGCATATCATGGTCGAATGCTGTCGCCAAAGTGTACTTTTACTGGACTGCGCAGTTGCACAGCGTGTTCAGTGCTGTCTGCCTTTGCTGGGCTGACTGCTGTCGCAGCAGACTCAGGGCCTTACTGTCAGTGAGTCACTCTTGTACAGACATGTCTTATCACTCCCTGACACCCCAGGCCGCCAGATCTGGCCCTCTAGAGGGCCTCGGCCAGAGTTATACAGCTGCAGACGCAACAGAATAGCATATTATTACTAAACGTAGTGGCTTCTGCAGTATTATATATAAATTAACGCATGGCTGTGCTACGATGCAACCAACCAGGAGGCTGTTGAAGCCTATTGGCCAGCATGGCCGGGCTCAGCACTTGCGGTTTGCCAAATAGTCTCTGTGCACTATCAGCAGCAACTGCTAGAGTGCGAAAGCTGCTTAAATGCCATGCAGTAGATGTATAAGAGTTATGGCGCGGAACTTTGGTGTATGAAGCTTATGGCGCAGAAGCGAAGGTCGGTAGTGGCCTATGTCTGCGATAGCAGCAGCAGCAGCAGTGTGCTGAAGCTGTCCTAATCAAAGTGGCTGCGGACTTTATGCTGCAAAATTCTACGCTGAAAACGCAGACTCGCATGAGAATGGCGTTGCAATCAAAGCAAAACGACCCACCAAAGAAGGATGCCTGATAAGTTGCAGGGTGAACTTTGTTTCTGCTGGTGGCGTCAAGAACTGAAGCACAAATAGAGTTGGTGCATAGATGAGGTGCAGTGCTTCAGCACATTGACAGACGGCACGACGATCCAGCAACTTTTTGGGGGTCGCGGGTCTTTGGGGTCCAGTCGCCACAATCGCAAAGGCAGGCAATGAAAGCTTGCTGCTTGCCCAACGTTCGTTCTCTTTGGTTGGTCCCCTGGTTGCCTGAAAACTAGGAGGAGACCTTTGTTATCATGGCAAAGGCGACTGTGATTGCCCAGGGCCTTTCTGCCCATGGCCGTTCAAAGACATACAAGCGCCGTGGCTTGTGGGCCATAAAGAAGAAGCATGGTGGCAAGTTCCCCACCACAGCCAAGAAAGCACCTGATGCTGAGGCAAAGCAGACAAAGGCACCTCGCTTCTACCCAGCTGACGATGTGGCTAAGCCCCTGGCACACAATGCAGTCCGCAAGCCCACCAAGCTCCGCAGCAGCATTACGCCGGGCACAGTGTTGATCTTGCTTGCTGGGCGCTTCAAGGGAAAGCGTGTTGTGTTCCTTGGTCAGCTGCCATCTGGTCTGCTGTTGGTGACCGGTCCCTTCAAGCTCAACGGCGTGCCAGTACGTCGTGTGAACCAGGCGTACGTGATTGCAACCAGCACCAAGGTAAACAGGTTTACTTGGCAAGGAGAGGGGGCTGCAGTGGGTTGTATCTGGTCAGCCAGTCAAACGGCAGTAGCTAAGTGTGGATGTAGCAACAACAGCGGCAACTGCAGCAGTGCCTGCTGGAGAGTGCACGAAGCTTGAAATATACCGAAGGAGCAGAATGGGTAGCCAGCAGCTCCACAAACCCCCCAAGCAGCAAGGACTGCAGTATCGGCTGGCAAAACAGCAATGGAACGCAGCAGGCTGGTGCAAAACAGCGCATGGCAGCCACGATGAGCAGTGGCACATCCGCAGCGCATCTGCGCGTCAAGGGCTTTGTACTTGTGCAGCAGATTGCTCAGCTGCTCAATGACCAGGTGGCAGTGTGTTAGGGGCGGATGCTTTTGTATGCAGCATAAGCATTTGACAGCATGTCGACATCATCAGCAGAAGCGGCAATAGCAGCAGGCCGTAGCATGAGTTCGGCGGGTTGGCAGCCAGCAGTTGCCTAAATCCATACAGCAGGTCTCTGTCGTAGACCATTGACTTGCAAACGGCTTCGTATCCTGGGTTGCTGTAATGACCCAAATACAGACTGCTCCGGTGGCAGCTGTCACGTCTGATGCAGCTGCAGGACAATGCACCTGTGCTCGTTATTTTTGCATATGGCGACGTTATAGCCGCTTTACATGAGGACAGTGCATGTTCCTCTCCTGTTGTAAGCACAGTTTGCTGCTACTGTCGCCACTCCCTGTTTAGGTGGATCTGCCTGCCCTCAACCTGGAGAAGTTCACAGACAGCTACTTCAAGGCAGCTGAGGACAAGCAGAAGAAGAAGAAGGGAGAGGATGAGTTCTTCAAGACAGGTGGGAATTAGGGGCATTGACACGCTGGTGTGGCGAGCACGAAAAATTTGTAGCCACACCAAGTTTTTGCAACACACCGGTGATGTCAATATGGCGGGCAGCTGTATGGGATGTTGGCAAGGCTATGCAGTACACATGTCAGACCTTTCAGTGCAAGTAGGGGCAGCAACGATGCAGCGAGCAGTAAGCGGTAAACAGCCTGCTGCGTGGTGAGTTGCCTTTGTGGTGTGGGTTGTCCACACTGGACTGTGACAGTGGGCGCATGAGGGGGCAGCTTGGATTCGTTGCGGTGCTGCCTGCGCAAGTACCTTGCATCAGCAGCAGCACAGGAGTGTTGTCGCTGATTGAGGCTGTTCAAACAGCTCATCAGAAGGATGATAAGTTGTATCAGTGGCGTGTTGATGCTAATAGCGGCAACAGCAACCGTGGCAGCAGCATGCAGCAGTCTGAAAGTGGGATTTTACTCTGCAGTCACATGCATGCCAGTCACAGGAATTATCACGATCCCTGCAGCACTACAGGCAACGCAGCAACAGGGTCGGGAATTGCAGCAGCTAGTATGTGCCAACTATAACGTCACAGCTTGGCTGATTAGCGCCTCAGTGGTTTAGCAGCAGTGGCAAATACTCTGCAGCACTCTGCCCTGGGGGAAGGGGAGGGGCAGTGGGATGCAAGAGGATTCCAGCACAAATGGCACATGAAGCGCGTAGGGTTGGCAGCCAGTCTTTCTTTCAAAGCGTGCAATGATGGGGAAGGGGGACGACAGATGACATACATGTAGTTACTTGCACTGTTTTTGACAGTAATTGCCACACCAGGTTGGTTCAGTGTTCAAGGCCAAAGGGCATTGATGTGCGGGTTGGAACTCATCAAAGAAGCATTGCACATATCCCTTCCATCTTTATTTTTCATCAATTTCAATTCCCTTCCCCCCTTTTCTATCTTCATTTTCTGCTGCTGTCACGTCATGCCAGTTGAGCTTGCTCATACGTGCTCGAGCTGACTGTTGCCTAAATGAGAATGCAGCTCCAAGTGTCCTTGGCTGCCATGTTTGTGTCAGCTGCACCACAGTTGCAGTTGGTGCTTCTCACGCTTTTGCTGCCTATGTTGCTGCCGATGCTTATCCTGTCTTTTGCAGAGGAATCCAAGAAGGAGCTGAGCGCGGAGTACATTGCCAACCAGAAGGAGGTTGATGGTGCAATCCTCAGGGCCCTGTCAGCTGAGCTCAAGGGTTACCTCAGCACACGCTTCACACTGCGCGACGGAGACAGGCCACACCTCATGAAGTTCTGATCAGACCGCGGTGATGCAGGCGTTGAACCCCAAGACCCTTAGTGCTGTGCCACAGCCAGTAGCAGGCGCTGCAAAGGGGTGTGCAGAGAGCAGTGCTGGGCATGCTGCAGCGTTAGGTCCTGGGGACCAAGTTGGGTTGGGCCCTGCAGGAGCAGGAGCCACCTACCTGGTCTAATGTGTGGCGGTATGTAATCAAGATATACGCAGTACCTGTATGAGTACTGTTTATGCTAGGTGTCATCAGCGACCCTGTTTCCTGCGCTACAAGCATAGAGCCAGTGTGCTATTGCAAGCCTTATGTTCAAGGTCACTACACCGAGCGCTAGTTTTTACACACGGCGACTATCACCCAGTGACAAGGCGTGCACGTTCGACCACGTTGTGCTTAATGACCCCGCGTTCCCTAACGTGCAGTGACGATAGGCCAGAAGCAGCTCTTACTAACTCAAATACCGGATACACTGCTCTGTAAGACGTTGACAAGCACTGGAACGCCTGCGGTCTGAGCCTGGTATTGGCATGGTGTGACGGATTCTTTAGTGACGCACAGCTGTGAAGCCAAATTCCTGTGCCACAACAATTCCTACCAGCAGATTAGAATTCCAAGCGTAATGGGGCACGTCTGGCACAAAGTGGCTGGCTTAGTAGGGGCTAGTGGAGTTGCTCTGGCAGCATATGGCGCTCACGGATTTAAACCGGCCGACGAGCACTTTCAAGAGGTGTACAGACGCGCCAACCAACAACAAATGTGTGTGTAGACTGCAACTGGCACAGTGGCATGCAACAACCCGTGTGTGGCAGGACATATGCAGCAGCAGCAGCAAATGGACAGTGCATCACGTGGCATTTACCAGTATCACGCACCATGACAGCAGCTTCAAGCTGCACTTTCACCGATAGAGAGTTCTAGATGTACATGCATCACTGATGACACCGTGAAGTTGGTACTGTTCGTCTCATAGACTGCAGCTACTACAGTGTAGTGATCTCAGCTGCTCTCATGACATGCTACGCTCCTTCAACGAGCCTTCCAGCTGCTTGAAGCCTCAAAAATGAAGGTAATTCTGCTACAGGTACCATGCCTTTCTCATTGCGCTGGCTCCTATGACCAGGTGTGGGGATGAACAGCACACAGCAGCTGCACAAGGCACATGGCTGAATTTGTTCGGCCACATGAAGCAACCATGCATTTGCCTTGTCTTCTTGTCAAACATTGGCGAGATGGTTTTGTCCCTCCATTGCTGCATGTCAGCACAGCTGGTAAAGCCATAAGATCTGACCTGGCCTGGCTAAGTCGGGATCAGCAGACATAGATCCGAACGTGCACTTGGGTTTGTAGCCACATCTTCTTTGCAAGATCCTCTTGTATAGGCAGCAAGCCACAGATGCCGAGGGGGGGGGGGGGGCGCTAATCAATTACCACTACCACGACATTATGAGCAAGTGCAGCACTCATGCAATGGAAAGGCAGGGGCAGCTGCCGTTGCTGGATGAATATGGTCAAGGTTCACTAGTGGAGCAGACCATTTTCACAATGCCCGCGGCTGTGCCACATATGCCATTGCATGTCAGCGCATTTACCTTTGCATTTCAATTTGCTGCATGGCGCAATTTCTTACATATCTAAATCTGTCATCGATGCCGCAGGAGACCCAACATAACAGGTGGACTTGCATTAGCTGGAGTACTGTTATTCTCTGGCAGGTCAGTATTTATATGGGGTCCACTGCTGTAAGACCTCAACAGGCTGTGCAGCACAAATTGATGCTGCTTGCGTGTGGCGCATGGGTGCTGGGCATTCTCTGTGTAGATGACAGGACAACTGCTGCTAGTAGGACAAAACCTGCACCACTGCTAAGTATAAAGCAACCAGACCACCAGCAAGCACCGGAGTACCAGGGTTTGGACAGCTGCACAGAGCTGATTGTGACAGCTGCACTGAGCTGATTGTCACAGCAGCCCTTGACTAAGTCTTACTTTGAAGAAATTGCATCTCTGCTTGCCCTGTCCTGTGCGGTTTCTACTTGCTCAGTTGCTACGCTGCAGCTCTTACTCAGGACAGACGATATGGCAAAATGGCTCCATATGGGTGAGTCCCCACTGTTTGCAATGCGTTTATTACGGGTTTATCGCTCGGGTAAGCTGTGTGTGCTGTGCTGTGTACCAGCCTGTGCTGTGTACCAATGCTGTGGAATACACGCCCAATACTAGGGCTTTGGGCATATATTTATTGGTGTTTGTTCCATTGTGAACAGCTTCACGTGTTGTGCCGCGCGGTTTATCTATGACTGTAGCATCACGGGGAACACCAGTGGAAAGCAAACCGTGTACAGTCAGCTGCTATGCTCAAGATGAACAGCCAAGTACAGCCTGTAATGCCTGGTTGTTGCTGTTGCTGTGCCATGCTGCAGGGGTTTCAGCCTCATTGCAGCCTGGTTGTCTCTGGTGCTTTGATGTCAGCCCTGCAGCTGTGTACCAGGGGCAGAGTGGTGACTGGTCAGCTAGCACAATCTTAGGTTTGGGGCGAGTTCTGCTGTACTAGCTATTGCTGTTGTATGCAAAGTTCAACAGCACGTTGCGGTGTGAATTTTCGGGCACCGCGACCCTTGCGTATCTCAAAGATAGGGTGGGCGATAAAGTGGAGCGAGCCAATGAACCATTGGCGATTCAATGACGTCCCTCTTGACGAACATATTTGATTAGATGTGTTAACCGGCAGCGTTAAGCAGGATATATGTATTCTGTCATGCGGTGGGCGGGCACTACGCCCATCAATAGTCCTGCTAGGCCCTGGAACTTAGGAGCTGCATCATCACACGTTGTCTATACCTATTTTGGGATTGTTTCCATTCACGCGCTTTCCAGTAATTGTCCTCCATCTGTGCACGCACAAATGATAATCGGGCGAGTAGATGTTGCACCCCGTCCCGATCAACGCCAAATGAAAGTTTTTTACACCCTGTATATTAATTTAATCTCGTTCCGACAAGGGCGATCAGCTGCCCAGCAGGTTGTTCGATGACATCTGGCCAGTCTTTGTAATGGCTTGGAGCAGCACGACGCTCCAACTTAATTGGAGATGTGCAGTGATAACCCTGTTGTACACTGCCGCACACTCGGCGAGGCTGCCACTGTCGTCCGGTAGCTCTGTAGAAAACTGCAGCGGCCCTGTCCTTCAGCACAGTTGCAAGTGGATCACCGCATCAGTCGTAGAGGAAACTCTGATTGTGTCTGGCAGTTGGCCAACCAGCTCTGGGATCCTGCCCACTGTTGAGGTTTCTGCAGCCACAGATAGGGCACTTACCCAAGTTCCAGGTGTGCACTTGCCTCCCTGTGACTTGAGCGTACAAACAGCAAACCACGCGCACTGTCATGCCTGAATATCTACTGCAGGTTTCGTTGGTGATGACATCTGTTTGTTGCTGTGCAGGTTTCAGCTTGTCGCTGCAGCGGCTCATACTTGTGAATGCTGCAGTGGCTGTTGCTGGAACGGCGCCCAAGTTGTGGCCATTGAACATGTTCACAGCAGTTGGCACGAATCTTACATTAACAGATATTCGGTTTGTGCTGGCGGAGCAGGATTTTCAAGCATACTTGTCCTTCTTTAAGGGACAGCCACAGCCTCCCAACAATTTGTTCACGGTGTGTGCAATGTCAGTAAGACAGCAGTATCCAATGTTAGATAGTCTATATAGATGCTGTGGATCTGTTCAGTTGCAGATGGTCTGGAGCCAGCACCTACACATATAGTAAACCTCTTCCTGGAATGTCTGGTACGGCGATGAGACCCAGCTGCTTCAGGAAGTTGGCTGCCATGCATAAGGGTGGAAGGTGTTGGCTTGCATGGTGTTTGCAGCAATAATCAGTGGTCTCACCTCATATATCCACACCTCATATATCCACGTGTTCAAGGTTTTGGGGTGAATTCATTCTTGCAGGACGGCAGCAGCTTCATTCAGATACCAGAGTGGACCGATGGCACCACAGTCCTGCGCTCAGTCACTCTCCTTGGCGGGCCATGCAGCAGCCAGAACAGTGCAGCCGTATTTCTGCAACCAGGCATCCAATCTGCAGTAGGCCACCTCAGAGGAAGTCGGTGCAATGTGCGCACTGTCAGCAACAGCACACTTATCCCAACGCTTAAGTTGGTTGGCTCAGTGTCCACAAAGCAGCTGCTGCTGGTGCTCTTGGTGTCCAATGCCACACTGGGTTATGGACTCAATCCTGGAGCAGTAGATATTGAACGGCCTGTGATGGTAGCCGGGCTCTATGGAGTGCCTACTTCTATAGATTTTGGCATGGTGAGTGGGGTGCTTGCGGGCAGCACAGTCTACAGATGCATTCCAGCAGCAGTTGCAGAGCTATCGTAGAGCTGTCATATGTTCGGCCTGCTGGTTGTGGAAGATGTTGGGGCAGCGGCTACTGGCAGCACACCACAGCAGGGTAAATGTGCAGCTGTTGCACTGCACTTGCAGCTAGCACCAGCTAGCACCATCAGCATGCATCATTTCCAACTGGCCTGCATTACGATGGTTGCTGCGTCCTTGGGATCTGCAGGTGGTGAACCAGATCAATGCAACTTCTAAGGAGGCTCAGGTTAGTGGTGATGTTTCCACAGCACGGCTAGTCGGATGTATGTCATCGCTGATACCTATTGTGTGTGACTGCCACTCCAGCCAGTAGTGACGGAGTGTCCTCGCTTTCAGTACGTTCCTTGTGGTCGGCAGTGCTTCATGCAATGTATTCTTGTCAATTGTTGCTGGTTGACAAACTCTTCATCCTGCATGGCATGTCAGCAGCGGTTGACTGCTCAACAACTGGGATTGCAGGTCATCTGGCAGAGCTTATACTTGGAAAACATCAGTCCTGCAGATGGGCTGGCATCAACACTTGCACCTCCATATAGTGGAGCTGTGTCTGCTAACCTGTTTGCGATTTACTGTAACCGGTAGGTCCATGGTATTGTGCCAGAGGCTTGTCCTGTGATGGAATGTTCACTAAGATTCCAATGTTCTAGACAGCAGTTTGCTCCATAAAGAGCCTGTGTGTCTCCTGCAACATGAGTGAGCAAGTCTTGTAGAGTGGCAATGCTCAAGGTAGCAACTGGTTGATGTTTACATCCACACAAGGTGCACGATTCCCCTGCACAGGTGTGGGGCATGAAATATTATCAGGCCTCACCACGAAAGGCAACCCACACAGCCCTCAGTCATCCAGCATTCAGACAAAAAACTTCTGGCTTTCCTGCTGTCACCCCTGTGCTGTCACTGCAAGGACCAAGCAGCTGCACACTGCCAGCTACTGGTCAGGTGCAGATGTAACTGAAGGGAACTCAGGCTAGCAGTCTCTACTTGAGCATGTGCTGTGTGTGCCTGCTGTTGCAGGAGCTCCCAGGTATGCCTGAACCTGTATAACACTACAAGTGTGCTGGCATCCACGCAAGAGATGGACTATCTGACTTGTAAGTTCAGTGACCGAGAAGGTGGACATCCATCTGCCTGTGTAACGCTGTACCAGATGTGCATATGTGGCTCGCAGTGATGTACAACCAAGTCTCATCACCTCACTCAATTTCTGTGACAGAGGAACCGCCTGATCCCACATCTGCCACGCGTCTGCTGCAGTCATGTACTCCATGTTCAATTCTCCGCTGCCCAACATGCGGCAACATACAGACTTCTACCACACAGAGTTGGCAGTGAAGATTATTGATGTGAGTGTGTTTTGGCCTAGGTGACTTGAGATAGTCTGTGTCGCTAAACCCAGTCATATTGGTGTTGCTTGGCTTTGGTGGCTGTTGGCAGTGTGCTCAGTCCAGCTGCTGCTCTGCTTGGTACAAGATCACATGTAGCTGCCTCCAACCACTTGCAGGATCATGTTCATGTCAATGGATCTCCGTCATTGAACCTTACCTTTTTCGCCCTGGGAACCATAGTCTGCATAGAGCCATCGCATGCTTCTTTTGGACGGAACAGTGAAGGAACCTCACAGAAAACCAAAACTGCACACACAACAGCTGCACATGCAGCATGGGCATCATTTATTTATTATTCGATTACAACATACCTTGGTGGTACAATTGCCAGCCTCTCCAGAGCATTCACTGTGGTCGTGCATGCAGATGGGTCCTGGGCCTGGCGGGAATGGCATGTTCCTGCACAACATGTCTTGCTCTGCCTGGGAGATACACGACAGCGTGTTTACAGACAAGCCTGTGCTGAGGATTGCACCCAAGCATCCATTCCCAGCGGGACGCCCTCTTGTAACCACCTCAACCAAGGCAGCTCCCTGGGTTCAAGGCATTGATGACTGTGATGGCCTGCAGGTGAGGCATTGTCAGGTGCAGGCCTATCACAAGGGGTCTGCCACTCGCCGCCTTTGTCATGTACCATCAAGGCAAATCACAGCTGAAGCCTTGAGAGCTTACAGAAGGCTGGCTACCTTACAAGCCACCTGCTGGCTTGACCCATCATCTCTATTATGTATTATGGTGGCTTCTCCATTTGCAGGCTGGCTTGTCGGCTACCTCAGATGAAGACAGGCTGCATGTATGGATGCTTCTCAGCAATGTCAGCATCAACCCAGCCTCGGACCTGTCATGTTGGCGAGTCCGAGACGTGCAGTACACCACCCAGGTGTATGGGCAGGTACATGGTGGTGGCATTCAGCATTCGCAGCCAGTGATGCTGCCAGAAGCAGTTGCAGGACAGCCAGCACCCTTTGCAGCTGCCAACCCAGTGTTTGACATGTTCTCCCTGGGGTTCAACTATATGCGCTCAGCACTGCAGCTGCCTAGCAACGCTGGAGAGAAGTACCTGCAGATTCAGAATGTGACGCTGCTGCAGTTGCCGCAAGGGCCAGATGCTGCCACAGCGGCAGGCCTGGGGGCAGGACAGATCGGGGATGGCCAGACACCAGCTGACATATGGACGATGTTGTTGTGGCCCATCAACAGGTGATCAAGCTTTTACATTGTCAGGTTGCCTGCATAATGCAGAGGCAATCCAAGTTTAAAGCTGTTTCTTTTTCTACAACCCAGGTTGGGTGATGATGATGACCGGCACATTACATCCAGCTACATTTTGCAGATTGGAATCAGCTTGACTCCTCTTATGTATGTCTGCCTGTAGGACCTGGCAGGGGAGTCCATTGTTCCTGAGTGATGTGCAGCTGCTAGTACCGCAACCAGAGTATGACTTTGTGCGTCGCACAGCAGAAACATCAGGCTCCTTCATTGTGCAGCTGGCTGGTAGGTGCCACGCCTGGTGCAGCATGTGGCTCCGTAAGGCCAACATGTGTTACAGAGTTGGCTGCTGTTGCCGTGCTTTAAGGTTATGGTGTGATATTGGCAGCGTTAGAACGACAGCAACCCTATGTGAATGTTGGCACTCAACAAAAGCTGGGAGGTTGGAAGCCTACGTTGGCAGGTGACACACTGCCTTGCTGCTGCATCCCCTGTCCTGCACTGTAGGTACTGTTGGCCTTGCCTTCAGTGGCATATCAATTGTCGGCGACACAGTCAAGATAGGGTCTCTGCAGGGTCCAGGAATGACTGGGCAGAATGTTTGGCTCTTAGCTGACACTGCTGCTACGTCAGCAATGCCAGGTGGTTACAGCTGGCCTCTGGGTGTTGCGGCAGCCCCCACAAGCAGCACATTTGGGGCCGCTGGCAGCAGCAGTGCAGGCAACAAAGCAGCAATAGCAGCAGCAATCGGTGCTTGTGTGGGAGGTCTGGGGCTGCTGGCGCTCATAGGCCTGTGTGTGTGGTGCTGCATCCGTCACAGGCGGCAACAGTGCCAGCAACAGCAATTCCTAATTGGCTACAAGCCTGAAGGCAGCTTTCAGTGCAGCTCTGAAGCTGGCTCAGGTCTTTCTGGTCCCAACAGGCATCTTCACCAGTCACCCGGCTCGTTTGTTGGCATGGATGTGGTGCAGCTGCCAGACAAAGCTGCTGACACTCTACTGGTGCCTTCCAGATTTGCAATGATGCAACATGGGCAGCAGTTGTCCAAGTCCTGTTGCAGTGGTCAGCTGCCGCAGGCCTCCTTGGGCAGCAGCGGCGGCATCACTGCGAGCTGCAGTGACGACAGCTTTCGTATGTCACCTGCAGTAGGGTCGGTTACTAGCAGCAACACTGTGGCAAGCGGGTTGCAGCGCTGGAAAACAGCCATCAGCAGCACCACTCTCCAGCTTATGGAGCGTCGAATGCACTTGCCAAGTACTACAGCGACAGTTGCCTCCAACAGTTCTGGTGGCAGTGGCCAGGGATCCAGCAGGACAGCATCTGGTGCCGTTCGGTTGAGGCCTGTTTCTTCTATGGGTGCAGCCATCAGTGCAAAGTATACCACTGAGCAGGCAGCAAATGGTGTCTTGACTACGTCTCAGCCTTCAAGCTTGCAGCTGCAGGAGCTCCTGGGCCAGGGCAGCTTTGGCTGTGTGTACCTAGGCATCTGGCATGGCAAGCGAGTAGCAGTGAAGGTGATGCAGCTACCAGCAAGTGCCTTGTTAGGCCCTGAAGAAGCACAACCAGTTGACGGGCTAATAGGGCAGCAGCGGCAGCAAGCCAAGTGGCTGCTGTCAAACAAAGTTCCTCATATGGCTATCATGGAGACTGTTGTCAGCAGCACCATGAGCCACCCCAATGTAGTACAGGTCTATACATATATGATCAACCCACTGACTATCGAGGCATCACAGCCAGGGAAATTTGGTGCAGGACAGCAGCAACAGATTCGTGCACACTCCAGTGTATCTGGGTGGGAACTGCGGTTGGTAATGGAGTACTGTGACCAGGTGTGCAGGGCTAAGGGTGTCTGTTGCTGCTGGGGCAGTATGCCATTGGCAGCTGTTGGCTAGCCTCTGGCTTTGCAAGCATATAATAGTGCAAGCTGGTTGTGCAACTGTTGCCGTGTTGCATAGCGTGCTTCATGTGCCTTGTCGAACATTTTCAAGAGGGATTTAGTAGCAACAATCCCCTTTGCCAGTGTCATGTGTTGTTGCTGTGCAGGGCACATTGCGCGAGGCACTTGACCGCAAGCTCTTGTTGTGTGACGGCAGCTCAACACTCCTGCCGCCATGCATAGTTCTGGGCTTAGCGCATGATGTAGCTGCAGCCATGCTTCACCTGCACAGTGAGGGCGTAGTCCATGGCGACCTGAAGGCAGCCAATGTGCTGCTCACCAGGGGTGGTGATGATCCTAGCCATGTGTGGGCAGCTACTGTTGGCCATAGGGTGACAGCAAAGGTGGCAGATTTTGGGCTAGCTTTGCCACTGGACCCCAATGATACTCACGCCACCATGGCTGCCAGGGTAAGTTGCTGATGTTCTTCTTATGTAGCCACATACTATCTTGCGCTCCCCGTGATGGCAAGTGCTCGTCAAAGCTAGTGGTCATGGTGTTCTGCCACATTGGCTTTCAACATGTCAGGCCAAGTATCCATCTGTTCAACTGTCGCACAGGGCACCCCCACCCACATGTCGCCTGAGCTGTTCATGTCTGGTCACGTGAGCAAGGCCAGTGATGTGTACGCTTACGGCATACTGCTGTATGAGATCATCACGGGTCAGCGCGCCTACGCGGGCGTGCCAGTACCTCTGCTGCCACATGAGGTGGCACGCCAGGGGCTCAGGCCCACCTGGCCAGCTAATCTGTCGGCCAGCTTCCGGGACTTACAGCGGCTGGCAGAAGCTTGCTGGGCACAACAGCCACAGGACAGGTAGGTCCTCGCTACTGGGCACTGCAGAGCTTCCAAGGTCAATCAACAGCCTGTGTTTGTGCACATTCGGTCTGTTAGCTAGAGACTTGATGCAGTTGAGCTTGATGTCTGCACAGCTGTCTTGCCATCCAACCAACCAACAATCAATCAACAAAATGTTCAACAACGAAAACTGTCCAGCTCATCAACATGATCATGAATGAAATTGATGTCAGTCAGCCCATCTCTGGCCTAATTCACTCTAGTTACTGTCCTCCTGCAGGCCATCATTCTGGCTGATCTTCAACATCCTGGATGCACACCAGAATGGGCGGCAGCCACCAACCCTGCCACTGCAGGCTCAGCAGCAACCCCAGCAGCGTGCAGGCTGCCAGCCTGTGGAAGGAGGGCTAGATGTTTTGGACGAGCAGTCCCAAGAGCACCTCCAAATGATGCAGCACCAGCTGGAGCAGCGCTTTGGTGCAACCGGCACTGACAAACAAGAGGTTGCAGGCGGCAAGGATATGGCTTGGAGTGAGGTGACCTATGGAGGTGCAGAGAGAATATGAATATGTGTATCTATGACTGGTTCTGAACAGATGGCTGTTTACTGAAAGTGGCCTTTCTGCTGAACTCGCCAGGAGGTATTGTGTGCTGGTAAGTGCTCAGCTACCAGCAGGTTCCTCGCCAACCGCCCATTGATCATGATGTCATGTCCAGCAGCTTCTGCAAGTGGGTTCATAAGAGAAGATCAGATCCCCAGGGATGCCAGAACATTATTTTGTTGGTATTTGGAGTCAAAGACAGCGGCTGTTGCTCCTTCATGCCTTGCTGACATTGAACCTGTCCTGCTGGCACAGAACAGGGTGCAGCGTTTTGTCTACCAATTGCGGACATGCAGAACACACTGCTTTCTGGTTTTCTGTATGCATTTGGCCCACTGTCTTTGCAACTGGCCTGCACATACAGTCACTGGCAGCTGAACTGAGCTATAATTCTGCTTACAACAATATTGGTGCATTCTTCGGCCATTTGGGCTCGCCTGGCTGTCTTTGTGTTGGGCACTAACAGCGCAGGTGCCCATGCACTGGTGAGGATTGTGCATGAACGTGGGTGCATGTATCTGCATGTGATGGTGCAATGAACCAGGCGATCTATGGCAGCTTCAGTTGCACTCACCACAGTATTCTTCTTTATGAAGAAGGGCAGGAAGACAAGCTTAGCTGCCCATGTTTTGGTTGTTACATCTGTGAGCTGTTTTGTAGAAATAATGCGCGTGCATGTTGTGCCCACAATGCACAGCTTATGGGTATCCTTACATCATGTGTGTTGTACTTGTCCAGGGTTCCGACACGTGCAGTGTTTGCCTTTCTGCTGGAGTTGAAAAAGGAAAATTCGTCTTATCAAAAGTATTTTCTTTATTCTCACGCACTTGTCTTGTCCCCTCATCCATGCTGAAGCTGTGTTTGTTGCATTGCACTGAGTTGGCTGATTCTCCACAATCACTCCACTCCATGATATTGCCTCTTGTCTCTGTTGACCCTGCTGCTGCATACAATGCATGAGCTACCATCTGTGGGCGGAGAAACAGTGTCTGCAGTGGTTAGGGCAGCAAGTCAGTCACATCTGGCTGATATACAGAGTCATGTCTGTGTGACTTTACGCTGTGTGAGTTGACTGCTGCTGCAGCAGTGACTGGCTTGTATCCTATCAGCAAAGCTGTTAATAATGTGCAAGAAATGTGCAAGGATCCCGTGGTGTTCTAGTAAGACTTCACCCAGTTTCCAGACTAGCTGCTGGTGGGGGTTGTCTGCTGTGACTGGTAGTGGGGTGCCGGTATGCTGGTGATCTTGTGTGCCAGACACTCTCGGGTCCTGTTCACTTTTACTGAAGGCATGGTGTGCAACCATCGGCAGCTGGGCTATTTATCTCCAAGTACGTAAGAGGGGCATCAGATCATAGAAACAATCATACACCGAACATTCAAGTGATCACGTCGCCGCTGGCATGGGGGTGTACACATGTACAACATGTTGCCAATCTCTGCATGGTGGCTGTTGACTGTTCAGTAGTGATGTAGAGTGCAATAGTGTCTGAGCCTGATTGCATTGTGACTCATCAGCAAGATTTTAGTTGTGCAGCAAATGTCCCTGTCAGCACTTTACTGTTACACCAATGCATCATTGGTGCGTGCATGAGGTCACTGCTTGATGAGCATTCTAGTGAAAACATATTGCTTATTGTGTGTATCGTCTGATTATCCCCAGCGACAGCCTGCTGCTACTGGCAGTAGCATGTATATGCTGTAGCATACCATAGCCATAGATGGTATTGTACACAAGGGTAACCCCGTTCTGTACTATGCAGAACCCTTGATCAACCCTCATGAGGTACATGGTGAAATTTGATGCTGAGTGTTGTCAATGCAGGCTGATCACCTCGCTGACACTCGGTTTGCTATCGCTTAATCGTCTGATTGCTCCTTACTGGTGATGACACCTTATTGGCGAACTTCCTTCCTTCCTTGCACACCTCTAATGGTGATAACTGCAGGTTGACCACTGGTGCCACCACTGGCAGTCATGCTGAGCATGACGCAGGCTGGTATTCGATTACTTCATCAGGAAGCGCTCAAGTGCAAATGTTGTTTTACTCTTGTCTAAAAACAACCTAACAACCTAACATCATCAGCCATGCTACTGCCAGTGGTGGTTGGGTCAACTTCACTGTCAATTTGACAGCAATTAAGAGGAGCAAAATGTATGACCTGTATGAGGGCCCAGCACGCCCCTTTTTCCGTCTATATGTTGCAAAAGAGGTAGAGCCATGCAACATGGTGTACGTGTCGCGCACTGGCATCTTGGATGTTGGTGCCGGCAGGCCAGGCCATAGCAATCAGCACACAAAGCGCCTTGTAATGTGTCCCGGGTGTCATCTGGCCCTTGATGCTGCTAGAGAGCCCCAACAGAAATACTTAGAAAGGATTGCCACGCGATTGGGGCACTGCACGCTGATAAGCGGGGGAAGTGTCGCGCCCGGTACCGGTGACTCAGCGCCATGACTCACCGTCCGCACGAACCAATGCACCGAAGTAGTCAATGATGCAGATATACCCTCTCGATAGAGGTGTTCACTACCCCTGCGCTGCCTGAGCGCTGACCTTGGGTCACTGTCGGAGTTTCGACCGCTCATGTCTTCGGTTCTGTCACCGATGTGACCGGCAGCTGTGATCGTGCTGAAGTTGCGATGCCTTTATTTTTTGCTGTGTAAAAGCTGACAGTGGCAGCTCCGTCCAGAACATGTTTGCGCTCCTTGCAAGCACTGCGCTGCTTTCTGCGTTGATATCTGCAAAAGTACATATGTTATTGCACCATTGAATTGAACGTGGATCTTACGCGATCACACGTGGGGACCGTATGATGGGGGAACGGTGACGCCCTTGCCATGACATTAATGCGCAAGCGCTGGACCTCCCTCTTGCTTGGATTATGTAATGCACTCTATTGCATGCCATGGGTGTATGCCCAGGACACCAGCGCGTTTCAGGACTGCGGAGCTGCAGTAAACCTTAGTAGCAGCTGCACTTGGCGCATACGCTTGGCAGTGCCCGAGGCGGTGACAATCAGGGGACCAGAATCGGGGAAAAAGGGCTTGAATTTGCCCGTTGTGACGGTTGGTGATGCTGGTGAACGCCCAAACCTGCCTGCCGTTCAAGGTGAGGTGGTGCAGGGGTGGCCAGCCAGCGTTGTCTCTGGTAGTTTGTGAGGTCACTGTCCTGCAGCTAGGACCCAGGCCTATCTGACAAGCTGAGCAATCGTGTTTTGCAGGCTTTTCCCTGACTCTAAGGCGGTTGATGTTGATCAATGTTACGCTGGCCCCGCCAAATACAGCAGGAGCACCAGCGCTGTGGCCATTGCAGCTGTACACACCCCCCGCCACCAAGTTCAGCATGGCGGATGTACGCATGGTAGTACGTGATGCTGACTTTAAGGTGTATTTGGACTTTTTTCGGGCAAATGACACAGGAGCAGTATTCTACACGGTAAGATGCTGCATTAGTTCAGCAAAAAGCTGGAAGGATTGTCATGATGACAGCGCTTGCTCGACCACAGTGGTTGCATGTGCTCAGAGCATCAAGATCCCAACTCTGCTGAGCAGCATCGTGTCACAACTCTGCACATGATGTTTGTGGCATGCTGTATGCGCTGCCACATGATGGCTCAGCAGCTCCACTGTGTGCCTGATGGTTGCATATCATGCTCCCAATCCGCATAAACGCCTGTCTTGTTACTGCTGTGAGTGGCTACACTGATACCAGCAGTGGTCAGCAGCCCTGCTGTGGTGTTTGTCCTTGCAGGACGGCCTCAGCTTTTTGCACATTGGTTCCTGGATTGGTGAAGCAACAGTAGTGCACTCTGTCACGCTGGTATCAGGCCCCTGCGGACCACGTGACCTGACAGCAGCTGCACCACCTGCCGTGGCAGCAGCAGCAGCAAGCAATTGCGCAGTTAGGGCAGTGAACAACAGCACTTTGATACCAGTGTTGTTGCAGGAAGCATCCAAGACAAGCCAGCAGCATTTGCTGGTTATTATCACAGCAAATGTGTCTCTAGGTGCCGGCCTTTCAGCTGGAGACATTCCAATACGTCGACATGTAATCATGGCAGGCTTGTACACCAGGCCAACCTCAGTGGACTTTGGCATGGTGGTCAATCAGCTGGTAGGCATCCCAACAGCAGTGGTGCATATAGGCACCAATCGGGGCAATCTGGGCACTGCATAGTGTCCCAAGCTTGCAGACAGAAGCAAGTAACATGGCATCCTCCTAGCTGACTCCTAGCTGATGAGTTAGCAGCCTCGTCATCATTGATAACGATCTAGTGGACCGCCGCTGCTTTCTCTCTGCTAATGTTGACAAGTTTGAACAGATTATATTGTTGCCATCTAGCATGGCCATTGTACAGTGCCTGCCATGCAGCCACTGGGCCCCAGCACTCTGTCTTTAACCAATGTCAACACCAACCCGTGCACATGCTGCTCATGTATGCAGAACGTGACGGAGCCGTTGGCAAGGATGTATTGGCAGAGCTTGGTGTTGGAAAACGTTGCGCCAGGTATGTTTGCAATGATTGCTGTGAAACCTCGTCTGTGACAATGCACCTGGTGCAGCACACGGACTGAATTTAATGCTGAGATGGGTGAGAGTGTTTCCTGGTGTACATTAGGCTATGGAGGGACTTTGTTGAATGCTGAGAACGTCTTATTTGACTTCACATGCAGGTGACGCCCTCACTGCTGTTGTAGCAGCACCGTACGGTGTCTCAATTTCATGCAATATATGGGCCATCTATTGCAGCAGGTGAGCACGAGGCATACAGCTGGCAGAATGTTGAGCCTTGTAATGCTGTTGTGTTCTGGCAATACCGCTGTACCTGTTCTTCTTAATCTGGACCTTCAAGGTCATTTGAACATCTTCATTGTTCAGGGACACTGTTGTTACCTGCCTTTGCACGTTGCACAGTAGCAGCACATGACTGGCAATGCTCAACACCCCTTGAGAGGCCAGTGACCTCTACATTGCCTGCAGGAATCAACCCTGCTTGAACCTACATAACACCACAACAGTGGTTGCAACAGCAGCAGAGAGCGACTACCTCACATGTAAGATCTGCTGAGAATCTTCTTGCTTCAGTACTGGTCTGTCTCCTGCTGCGCACCTTGCTCAAAACATCTCCAGCAGCCTGTTCAATTGCTGCTGGTACACTGATATATCCGATCAAGTTGCATAAGAAAATGATAGAATTGCTACAAACAAGAAGCCTTGTGCTCCTGTGCACCAGTGACCTGGATACCACTGACTCAGCCTGTGGCCTGCTGATTCCTGCAGTCATGTTTTCCATGTTCAACTCCCCTCTGCCCAGTATGCGACAGACAACAACCTTCTATCACACGGACCTCAAAGTCCAGTACATCAGGGTAAGATCCGGCATGAGCGGCTGCATGCCTGTGAGAGTATGGTACACCATGCACAGGCAGCTTCTGCTTCTGCTTCTGCTTCTCCTGCTGTTGAACTTGAGACATTTGGGCTCATGCAGTGGCCACCAGCCCTGCCATGGCTATCATGTATTAGCTGGGCAATGCTGTTGCCATTCTTGGTGGCCATCAGACAGATCACCATGTCATTCTGATAGAAACATATGATGAAATGACTTCACCACAATCCTAGATGCTTTAAGCGTAGTCTGATGTGTGTTGTCATGGCATGCAGTTCACGCCAGGCCCAGGGGCTGATGCGATTACTGTACAGGCAGTAAAGTCTCTGTCATGGGATTGGATTGACAACATTATCACCCCCACACCCCGGGTGGCACCCAAGCTGCCCTTGCCTCCTGGCCTTGCAGTTCCCATACAACAGACTCAGGCAGGGCCATTGGTGCAAGCGGTAGACAGCTGTAGCACATTTGTGGTGAGTGAAGCTCTCCTGCTTTGTGGCGATGGTGTTTTGTTGTAGTGTGTGCCGTGTGTTCATGTTGCGGGTGCACGCCTCTACTGTGGTGGTTGGCAGCTGAGGCTCAAGCAGCCTTGCCCTCTACATCCTTTGATGGCAGTCATGAATGCCATGTGCTCGTCCGGCCTCCCATGTGTCCATGTGGAGTCAGTGTCTTTGTGTCCTCTCCTCACTCGACTGCTCTTATTGCCTTGGCTGCAAGGTTTGTGCACTCCGTCCCTACACCTTCTCTCACACACACCCCTCATGCTGTTGACACTACAGGCGGCTGTCAACTACATCACAGACCACACCATCAGCGAAGCGCGGCCAGTAGTGTGGGTACTGAGTAGTAACATCACCCTCAATCCCCCTGAACAGCCCAACTGCTGGCAGCCACGCACAATAGATCACTCCACCACGATGTTCGGTGACAACTCCAACGACAGCACCTCAGCTCAGCAATCATCTAGACAGTCCCTTGCACAATTAGGGCGGCTCCCACTATCCATGTCAGCCGGTGCAGGAGACCCAGCAAATGTGTCACCCTCGACCCAAATGTTGTCGTTTGGTTTCAGCTACATGCGGCAAGCCTTGCAGCTGCCGCCAGCTGCACCCGACAAGTACTTCCAGATCGAGAATGTGAGGTTGTACCAGCTGCCCCAGGGGTCCAGCTTAAGTAATGTGCAGTCATCACAAGGGTGGGATGCAGCAGTGGCTCCAGATGTTTGGACGATGCTGCTGTGGTCTTTCAAGAGGTGGGCAATTGCCAGCTTCTCCGCTTGTGGGGATATTTATCAGCTTCATGAACTACTTCTCGTGGGCTGCAGTGGTCAAGAACGGGCCCTATTTGGGGGGGGGGGGGGGGGGCCCTGTTCAAGGAGAATGTCGGGTCTCAAGGCCTTATGGCCGCCCCGGAGTAAAACCAGC
>JABEVS010000024.1:30495-98993 GCA_018290735.1 Coelastrella sp. MACC-549 | reverse complement strand
GGGTTGCAGATGGTGTGGAGTGCGGGTATTGTGCGGGTAGTGTAAGCCCTATAGTGTGGTATCAGGTCATGGGTGGGATTTGTATGTGCGCTTACGTGCGTGGGGGGGGGGGGGGGAGGGGGGGAGGGGGGGGGGGGGGGGGGGGGGGGGGGTGCCCTCTTCAAAGCAAATGTCTCGTCTTACAGCCCTATGTGCCTGCCCTGATGATACAACGCATCCGCCCCTTGACCATGGCCTGACCAGAATTGCTGTGATGCAGCATTCTTGGGCAGTGCCTTACACCCTAACCATAGTCAGTCACCAAGCTCAGTGACACTGAACAGCTGGTAGCAGATTCATTGAGTGGCAAGGCTGTGTCCATGAGCTCAACAGCTGCACACGTGCTGTTCGCACCCGCAGGAATATGGCCAGCAACCCTGTGATGCTCAGCCATGTAGAGTTGGTTGTGCCACAACCTGAGTTTGATTTCTTGCAAGCCAAGGCACAAGATGCAGGATCTTTTGCAGTGCAGTTGACAGGTAATCAAAGTGTACAAGGGTGCAGCAGCAGCAGCAGTCAGGGACATTTCAAAATGCCTGTCGTCCGTTACGCGATTTAATCTGACCCTCCTGGCATGACGTAGTCACCAACAAGCTGCCTGTGGGCCTATGTCTGTCCCACCATAGAGTGTGCTCCAAGATTGTGGATCAAAGACGAACAGGTCATTGCACCCTGCACCGCAGCTTACACCTTTCTGGATGACTGCAGGTGGCAGCAGCCTGCTGGTGACCGGCGCTGCTGCAAGTGACGCAGCAGTCAGGCTGGGCACCCTTCAAGGGCCTGGCCTCACAGGCACAAACGTGTGGATTTCTGCCGACCCTGCTGCAGCAGCCGCGCTCCCTGACTACATTTGGCCTTTTGTACCGCCAACAGCAGCAGCTGCAGGATCTGCAGCATCACGATCATCACGTCTGTCAGCTGGGGGTGCGGCAGGTTTAGGGGTGGCCCTGGCAGTTGCTGCGTTACTTGCGCTGCTGCTTCTTGGCATCTGGTTGCGGCGCCGCAGGAGACACTGCCAGCAGCAGGCAGCAGCAGCAGCACAGAAGTCTGTGTGGGCTGCAACAGGCAGTGATGCTAGCCTCACAATGGGCAGTGGCTCCCTGCCCATTAGTGAGAAGGACAGCAAGCTGGCGCTCCAGCTGCAACCGGCGGAGCAGGATGTTAAAGTTGACATCAATGGGCTTGATCAAGAACATTGTGGCCTTTGCAAAGAGCAGCTGCCTGCAACTCCGCGGAGTCTGCCAGCATCAGCAGTACAGCACCACCAACCTGGCTCCTTGCTGAGTAGTACAACGCGCATCTCAGAAGGCAGTGAGCACAGCGAGTTGCCGCTAGTGATGTCTACAGGGAAAGCAGCAGGCAGCTCTGCAGACACTGTGCAGAACGGCTTGCAGCGCTGGAGAACAGCCATCAACAGCACAACACTCACCCTCATGGAGCGGCGAATGGGCGCATCACAAGCAGCAAACCGTCCCAGTACCGACAGGAGACGCAACTCCAGGTCAAAGATACAGCAGGCCAACATGTCAGTTGGCCCTGATGACTTGGCAGCAGGCGGGGTAGAAGCAGCTGGCTCACCCGGCAGGTATGCCACTGTTCAACCACATGGTCCTGCACCCCTAGCAGCAGGACATGCAGGTTTTGGCCCTGCAGCCCCCACCCTTCAGCTGCAGGCAATGATTGGGCAGGGCAGCTTTGGGTGCGTCTACTTGGGCGTCTGGCATGGCAAACGCGTAGCAGTGAAGGTTATGCAGCTGCCTGCGAATGCGCTTTTGGGTGATAGTGTTGCAGCAACAGAGCAGTTGCAGCAGCAGCGCAACAGCCCGCCCCATATGGCCATCATGGAGACTGTTGTGAGCAGCACCATGAGTCACCCCAACGTGGTTCAGGTCTACACGTACACCTTGAACCCTCTCACAGTAGATAAGGGCGGCAGTTTGGGGGGTGGGGATCCGGCAGGCAGTGATGAGTCCCAGGGCCCAGCTAGTGGCAGTAACCTGTCTGGCTGGGAGCTGAGGTTAGTCATGGAGTTCTGTGATCAGGTATGAAGGGCTGGGTGGTCCAGGTATGAAGGGCTGGGTGGTCGGAAACCGCACTTCAACAAGGCAGCAAGCAGTCGGCAACTATGCACTCGGTAGTGCACAGGCAGCATGTCAGGCCTGTTTATGCAGGTTTCTTCAGTGCTCAATCCTGCTCAGCAAGCTTGAGATGGCTTGTGCCATGGACAGGCACAGTGCTAGATCCTGCTATACTGTGGCCGTGTTGAAAGTACTCCTGGTTGCCTGTACCTGCTGCAGGGCACGCTGCGGGATGCATTGAGCCATCGCACACTCATGAAACACACCCGGTCCCCCCACCTGCCGCCATGCATAGTCCTGGGCTTAGCGCATGATGTAGCTGCAGCCATGCTTCACCTGCACAGTGAGGGCGTAGTCCACGGCGACCTGAAGGCAGCCAATGTGCTGCTGACCAGGGGTGGTGATGATCCTAGCCATGTGTGGGCTGCTACTGTTGGCCATAGGGTGACAGCAAAGGTGGCAGATTTTGGCATGGCCCTAACCCTGGATCCAAACGCCACCCACGCCACCCTGGCAGCAAGAGTGAGTCCTTGTACATCTGCATGTGTTGAATCTCCTTGGTTCGATTCTGCATGGGATGGTATGTGGTCATTGGGCCCACTCAGGGGTGCACCCATGGCAGGGTAGGGGTGACAGCAATTGAATTGAGGTCGGCAATCCCTCCCACCAACATGGCTTACGTCAGTAAGATTGCTGTCTCCTTGCTGCAGGGCACCCCCACCCACATGTCGCCTGAGCTGTTCATGTCTGGTCACGTGAGCAAGGCCAGTGATGTGTACGCTTACGGCATACTGCTGTATGAGATCATCACGGGTCAGCGCGCCTACGCGGGCGTGCCAGTACCTCTGCTACCACATGAGGTGGCACGCCAGGGGCTCAGGCCCACCTGGCCAGCTAATCTGTCGGCCAGCTTCCGGGACTTGCAGCGGCTGGCAGAAGCTTGCTGGGCACAACAGCCACAGGACAGGTATGCAGGGACGGTCTACATGCCGCTGTGGTGTGACAGTGCTGGATGGTACCTGCATCATTATGCCTTTGTCCTCTGCGCCCCTGTGTTGCTGTTGATTGCCCAGGAATAGGCACCTGCATGACAAAGTTTGTTTGAATGCATCCAGCTATGCAGCCATGCTGAAGGTATGTTCATGTACCAAGATGTGAATGACCCTGTTGTCACTTGTGCCCCCTGCAGGCCCTGTTTTGGGGATGTATTCGGCTACTTGGAGTCTTGCATGCATGGCACCCCAACTGCAGACTTATTGCACAAGGGCTCTTCCGGACCACTATCAAACAGTTTCCTGCTGTCATCGCCCAAAGTAGCGGAAGTTGTGGACCAGCAGCTGCAAGGCCTCAAACATTCAGCAGAAATGCAATTACGGCTTGTACGGCAGGCCAGCGGGCAGGGCATGGTGCCTGTTGCTGCTGCAGTGGTGGACCATGGTGATATTGCATGGAGTGAAGTGACCTATGGTGGATTGCCAGATGTCTGTGATGTCCGCCCGCTGCAAAGAAAGACGCAGCTGCAGCAGAATCAGCAGCCTCAGGAGTTGGAACTGCAACAAGTTGCTCCTGCTGCAGCAGCAGCAGGAGGCACTCCTGCCAGACCTGGCAAAGCTGCAGCCATGGCTTGGAGTGAGGTGACGTATGGGAATAACATACAGTAGGGCACGTTTTGGTACTTGAACGCATCCAACTGCACTCCATCAGGTTGCAAAGGTAGTCCTCGCATCTGTATTCAGCACAAACTTGCTGATGTTGATGCAGGCCAGCTGCCCTTGTAGCATTCTTGTGTTGTCCTTGGTGTATCTGTGGGTGCATATTGTTGTTCATGCAACTGCATTCTCTTCTTTAAACCAGGAATATCTGTCATATTTGTCTCAGAGCATGGCTTGTGCCCCTACTGGGTTGGTATCAACGGCTTGCCTGCTACCAGCATCTGAGGCGGATAGGCAAGAAAGATCCACTGGGGTGATAACGATCATACTGCACATGCCTGCCACGTTGCAACAATCAGCAGGACTTAAATGGGCCATGTCGGCAACACAGAGCCCGTATGGACATGATTTGTTGTATTTGTCACAAACTGCTTCTAAAGACACATTCCTAGGCGCTTGCCTTGACAGCGATGGCGCCGTCATGTGTGGGGTGATGCCTTTGCAGAGTTGTATTGAGTCACCTGCTGCACAGGCAGCTTGTGCCCGGCAATGCTTGCCAAGCGACATGCATCATGTTCTCTGGAACGCCTTGTCTTGGACAAATATGTTTTCCTGAATTATGCTGATGGCATTTATTCTGTCCTCTGTTGACCAGACAGCTTGTCTGGTACCAACCAACTGCAGACCTGTCTTGTTGTTTGCTATCTGAAGTTGGCATCTCAGCCTTTTACAGGCGTTTAATTGGTTAGTTACTGGCGCAGGTCAGGTAGGCTATGTACAACAGCCATGGTAGGTTGCAGCCAAAGCTCCACACCATGATCAAACAGCCGCAAGTCATTATGGATGGAATGTGTTTATCCTGCTGTTGTCTTCCAGGACAATGTAGGTCCTTGCGCTGCGCAGTGTCTGGGATGTGATCGCCTGCACCAGTGTGTGATGTGTGTGTATGTGTGTTCAGCGAGAGGAACGGGGTGTTGTTGCTGCTCCGTCATCAAAGAGCTCAGCGCTGCATCATTCTACCATCTATCATGGCACCTACCCCTCCCCAGGGCTTCCTGATGGGTTGTGGCTGTTTCTATATTGTTGATATATGCACTGCTTGTCTCTGCGGTCTACAATAACTGCATGGAGTTGTGTAGAAAGGGGCCATCTGCGGTGTGCTTCTTCTTCTTTGTGTCTGAACTGTTGAGTACTGCGCAACTTCATTCATGCATTCATCAATAACTTGATTGCAGCCCTGTGGCACTTCCGTGAGGGGGCATTTTGAGATATCTGGTTCAATACTACTAGACCTGGTCTCAGGTGTCAAATGCGACCAGCTGGTCTGCAGTGACGTGTCAGACAAGAGCTTGTCTAGAATCATCTCTAAGCTAATTTGATCCTATTTAGGTTTATGACCCCAGAACCTGTGCATGAGTGAGATGTTCTGCAGGGCTGTTCAATTGCACAGTGCATTAATGCTCAGCATTGTACTTGCGTACGTGACGGCTGTCACAATCCAGGCTGGAGACAAAACCCTGCAACATATGTTAATCAAGAAGAAATTGTTCTGATTACAGTGAAGTGGTAGTGAACGCTTGATGCTTAAGTCCAAAGCTGCCTCTGGCGAGCGTTAACGCGAAGTTGCACTGCTCTCAGAGACCTTCCGCTGCGAGCTGTCCACGATATACCGAGTGAACCTCCTAAGAGCACTCACAACGTATTTACGAGAGCTTCTGATGGAAAGTCCTAGAACTGCCGTAAAGGCTGGCAGTGTGGCACCAAACTTTGCCACATTGAATGCAAGCGTTACGTCGCCGCTGAGAGGTGACCCGCCTGAGCCTTATGCCGTCCGACTTCACAGCAGTGTTGGCGTGTGTCAAATTCTACACAGTATGCCTACACCGATAGTTGCAGGGCACATGGCAACAATTGTTCCCCCCGGGGGATGGGCCACCCCTCTGAGCCAAGTCCTCGCCAGAGAGGCGGTGGCGACGAGGGGCGCGGGTCACAACGTACATCAGTTGCAGACGCTTGTAGCTTTGAACGCTTGCTAACTAGGGCACAAAACCAGATCACAGCCCGAACAATGAGAGTATCACCGAATGAAGCACCCCACGATGCTGAATTAGCACAAGACAGTACAACAATGTCTGCTTCCTGCTGCACAGTTGCTGGCCAACATGTTCGAGACCAAGCTCCTGTTGTTGCCTGTTGCCCATGCGGTCACTATGTTAGAAGCCACAGGCCCTGCAATAGATTCAGAGACAGCTTGCATTCAGTGCAGCGGGAAAGCCTACCAACAACAAGCAGCAGCAACGGCGCAACGAGGCTCTAACGGAAGCACTGGCCCTGCTCATATGAGCAATGCATTGCAGATAATGCAAAGCAGCATTACACCATATCTGTCTCTCTAGAGTCAGGACCCCAATGTCACTGCTTGTGTGGAACTGGCAAGACATTCTGCATGGTCTGCAGCAACTTGTTGGCAAAGGGTGCAGGAGTTTGCTGCCAGCAAACTCCAGTGGAAGTGTGGTTCATGCTTGCCGCTTCTTTGGGAATTGGGTGGCCAGCAGGGCTCATTGCAAGGTGTGGACATGGCCTGACAGCGGTCCAGAAGCTGAAGACTGCCAGGCAGCAGTCAATGTTTGATGATTAGATCTGAAATAAGCTGTCAACAGGACTCGCATGCTTGCAATATCTTGCCTCCTTTTACAGACTGAATATCATTGCCCCTCCAAGGGACTGCTGCAATGCAGCCGCCTGTTACTGGGTCATGTCACATAGTAGCACCCGGCTGGCATGCAAGACCATGACATTTTACTGCGCTCGTCACATACTGTACTTTCCATTATCCTGACCTCTTGCACAGCAGAGCTACTGGTGCTGACAGCAATTTAAGCACAAACACACCAGCACTTGAGCAGCAGGCATCTTGTAACAGCAATGAAAACTGCAGCAGTAGCAGCAACAGCAGCAACAACACTCAGGTGTCAGTTCTAAGAATCTTGCCACAGGAAACCTAAGGATGATTGAAGTGAACAAACAGGGCTGCTGAAGGAGCAGCTCCTCAAGCAAGGTAACCGGTCGTGATCGCAATCGAATGCAAGTACATTGACTGCTGACTGGCATACTATGCCAGTTTTGGCAAAGACATGCCATATGCCCATGGCATGGGCATTGAGTCTGCTGCTGGCGCCATTAGCTGTGTTTGCTGTGTGCCCAGCCTCCATCAGCAGCAGTCTGGAGCAGGCCTTACATGGTGGATTCCGGTGTGCTTTATCATGCATTTACGGCTAAGTGAAGCGCATGAGTGGGCTGAGCCCAGAGCTCCTCCTATCAGGGTCCAGATAGGTTGATGGTGCGAGATGTTTCACAAGTGTCACACAAGTGCAACCGGCCCATTTACGAGCATTGCACAGTATTTGATCTCTCTTAATGTACACATACAACAACTCATTGACGCTGATTGTGTCAGATTTCAAGGGTTGGCGAGAGCCTTTCGGCTGATGCTGGCTGTTGAATGCTATATGGTACAGGTTTCTGTTGTTCATCATGAGAGTGTTGTACGGTTGCCTTCAAGTTGAGGATATGCTGCAAGGCTTGAAGTCTTAATTGCAGATTCTTGCCTGGCAGATTGGATCTGGTCTGCGTCTTCTCCTGAAGCCGTTCACCACCTCTGCCAATCATATGGCTCACAGCCCCCATGGCTCAGGCCGACCACAACCTTCCCTAAGTAATGTCTTTGGGGGGCAGTACTACTGTTAACGCTACCCCTACCACCACTACTACTGCTAACAGTAACACAATTTCTGTTCTTTCAACTTCAAAGACAACTTTGTCATACAATCAACTTTACCACCATTCGCTTACGCGATTTTCTTGAAACCTAAGAGCTCAAATTTTAGTCACACTTGTGATCTTGCAGGCACAACTATAGCTTTTTGAGTGTCAGGGGCATCTGCGTCATTCGCTGGGAGCGTTCAGCAGCTCTATAGCCCCGGCAGCAGCAGCAGCACCAGCGCAGTGCACCAGTTGGCTGTGCTGTTGAGTCCCCGACGCATGTCTGTCAGCTCGTCGATGTGGGTGGTTTGCAAGTGGTTATGGCTGTTGCCAGAGCAGCAGTGAAGGACCTGGCAATACGAAAACCCCTGTCTGAATAACCCACAGCATCATAGAGGGGTGTTGCCAGTGATGAAGCTAGCACGCTTTGGGCAATCCTCCGTAACGCGTTGGATGCAACGCCCTTTGCATGTATATGAAGCAAGATATAGTGATGACGTTCCATCCGCATGGAACAGCCGCTTCGTTAGGCTTTTAAGCGTTCTGACAGATTTTTTTGGGAACGCCTGGGAAGAATGTCTGCAACAGGTTATGACTTGCATCATCATAATTGTTGCGTAGTTCAATAATGGTGATGCGCAATACAGGGGAAGCCGGGCGTTGGCAGAATAGGCAAGCCTTGAAGACAGATACATATGTCCCTCGGACTAAGCACCGGCTGCCTTTTGGTTACCAGTTTGCTATTTATTAGTAGTCCTTGCTTCAGATCCTCTGCCACCCCAGCAAGTACCGTCTTTCCAGACTGCCCCGCAGAGACAATCATCACAAGCAGCTGTGCGTGGCGCATACGCGCCACCGCACCTGCAGAAGTTGTCATACGTGGCCAGTGGTGTGCCGAAAATGGAGGTTTTCCAGTCATCATGGTGCTCGGACAGGATTCTACACAGCGTTCCTCCACGCCTCCTTCGGGTGAGTCACGGCATTGCATTTGCCGCACTGTAGTGATGAGGTCTTATTTATGCGGCCATTTGCAGGCTACATCCTCACTCTAAGGCGGTTGGTGCTTGCCAATGTAACCCTGGCCAAACCAGAAACAGGAGGGGTTCCAACCTTATGGCCATTGCAGCTGTTTGCAGCTCCTCCAACCAACTTAAGCATGGCAGATGTCGGGTTGATTGTTCCAGACGATGATTTCCAGTCTTATCTGGCATTCTTCACAGCTGCTCACGCAAAGGAAACATCTGTGTATCACACAGTAAGTCGCTGACAGTCCGCTGCTGGAGTTGGGTCTGGCAAAGCCTTAAAGGGGGTGCTGCAGACAATGGGTGGTATGGGCTATTCTGTCTGCTGGAAAATGAGTGGGGGTGCCCAGGGAAAACTTGTAGCGCTGCCTGCATCAGCACCCTGGCAACCTGCATTGGCTGCATGCAGTATTCTGCACAAGCTTGATCTGGCTGTGAGCCGCTGCTCTGCCGCCTTTAAAGGACAGGCAATTCACAGCTCACTTGCAAGTAGCAACACACCTACACAAATGTCTGAAATAGCCAATGACAGAGCGACTGAAAAGACCGATGGGCTCTGGACTCATGCTTGCAGGATCATCGCACCTTCCTGCACATTGCATCCTGGACCAGCAGCAATACACAGCTTCAGTCAGTGACGCTTATGGCAGGCCCTTGCCGGCCCAGCAGCCCCCAAGCCTACATGAATACACAAGTTGCAACCGCAGCAGCACCAGCAGATGCCCTCAGCAGCTGTCCTGTTAAAGCAGTGGATGCAGCTACCCTTGTGCCAACATTGCATCAAGAGGCTTCAGTGGCTACCGACCAGCCACTGCTAATTCTGATTATTGCAAATGTGTCGCTAGGTGCTGGTCTAGCTCCTGAAGCAATTCTCATCCGACGACCTGTGCTGTTTGCTGGCCTGGCCACTCGCCCAACATCAGTCGATTTTGGAATGGTGGTCAACCAGTTGGTGGGCAAGAGAAGGACACAGTGCAGTCAGACTCAATGCAACAAGCATTGCAGCACGTATGCTGTACATTGAAGTTAATGCTTCTCTGAGCAGTATGCTGATCAAAGCATTTCTTATGTTGTGAATGGTGTTATCCTGTCTGACAGAAGCGGGGTTTAAATGTGTGTAGTCAGCTGAGCGTGTTTTGTCTGTTGTTGCAGAATGTGACAGATGCACATGCCAAGGTGTTTTGGCTGAATCTGGTGCTGGAGAATGTTGCAACTGGTACGTGGCGTCGCTCATGAGCAGCGTTGGCTCACGCTCTGCTGTTGTAGTAGTCAAGCCCCAGGCTAGAGCATACAATGCACCACCTACATTAAGTGTCTACTTCTGGATTCAGCAGCCCTTCTCTTAGTCACTGCCTGACACCTGTGCAGGACTGTGCCGCTAAATCTTGACTGGTGCTGCATCTTGTGCTGCTGCGCAGGTGATGCGCAATCTGCCATCTTGGCCCCACCTTACAGCACGGCCATATCTCAGAACATATGGGCCATGTACTGCAACAGGTGTGACGCAAATAAAGCATAAGCTGACAATGTGACTTGGTTGCCATGATATTCTCGTATCACTGTGGAATTTGGCAAGCGGAAGGTGCTAGGCTTCAACAAGCTTGTGAGCCCTTGCTGCGGTTTGTGTGAAATGCTAACAGAATGTCAAGCTTTGTCCATTGCAGGAGTCACAACTGCCTCAACCTATACAACACCACCACGGTGGTAGCCACAGCAGCGGAGGTGGACTACCTCGCTTGTGAGTTGTACGCTACAGGTTAAAATTCTTTTGTATCCTTTGGAGCCAGCTTCCTTTCCATCAAACATCCATGATGATCCAAGGCTCTGCCAACTTGCTGCCTGTCACACTTTTGGCATTTTTGATCGAAGGCTCTTCTCCACAATTGGTGTACAGTTTTATGATGACCAGATGGAACGTGTTGCCAAAGCTGCACAGCTACCACATGCTTGTAGTATCGCACGCATGGGGTTGCAGTTGAGTATGACCTTACACCGTCAAGTTGTGTTTCTGTCTGCAGTCATGTATTCGGCGTTCAACTCCCCTCTGCCCAGCATGCAGCAGGTCACTGACTTCTTCCACACAGATATCAAGGTTGAGTATGTCAAGGTAGGTTATGTCTTCTTACTCTGAAAGCTGGTCGTTCACTACTCAGCTGCATCCCTGACCCTCAGCGTGTGCCTCTCCGCTAGTCGTTGGCTTTGACGGCAGTGCCTGCCTGACAGTGATAAACGTACAAGCTTACTTTCCTGTGACGGATGTGCCTTGCACATGGTGCAAACGCCAGCTGCAATGGAGCCTTGCAAATCACCCTGTTGTGTGCTGCTGTGCTGCTGTCTTGTGCATGCAGTTCATCCCGGGCCCAGGTGATGACGCAATCACCATATTGCACATGAAGTCCCTGGCATGGGTGTTGGAGCGCAACGTGATCAGCGCTGACCCTGTAGTGGCAGAGAAGCTTCCATTGCCTCCGGGGCTGGCTGTTACACTGCAAGTAGCAAGAGCTGGGCCCCTCGTGCAGACAGTGGATAGCTGTGAAACCTTACAGGTGCGTGCTTGTCAGCTGCATGTGAGTCATAGTGGGCTCTGCCGTTGCTGTTTCCCCAGATGGTGTTGCTCTTGCCATGGATACAGAGTAGAGGGCATGGGACAGACCAGGTTCTGATGCTTTATTCCTGGCTGGCCACAACCCAGTCACTTCGGTTGTGCTTGATGACAGCCATGGGCCACAACATGGCAGTCAGCTGTTGCTCTGCATCACAAATGCACTGCTGTGACTTCTTGGCATTTGCAGGCTGCTCTTCGCTACCCAGAAGAACACACCATCAAACAGGGCCGTCAGATTGTTTGGATGATGTTGGGCAATATCACTATTAACGGGCCTGAGATGGGGTGCTGGCAGGAGCGACAGGTTCTGTTTCCAACCCAGCTGTATGGCCAGCAGCTTCATGGAAATGCCAACAGCAGTAGTGGCCGCCATATGGCAGAGAAGGCGCTTCGTCTTGCACCAGACATGGCAACTTCTGGAGACAGCATGCCTACAACAATGGAGGCTGATGTTGTGGGAGTGGCAGGGCTGATGGATGAGCATTTTGCCCTGGGCTTCAGCTACATGCGGTCTGCACTGCAGCTGCCCAGTGCAGACAATAGGTTTTTGCAGATTCAGAATGTCACGCTACTGCAGTTGCCACAGGGACCAAACGCAGCCAGAACACAAATGCTTGGAGTAGCAGAAGATGGCCCAACGCTTCCTGATGTGTGGACCATTTTGATGTGGCCCATAAAGAGGTAAGCCTTGCTACATGGTGCAGGATGATGACAGAGTCAAGGTCTATGAGCAGAATGCCGCAGTTGCTTGCTGCATGATGGTGTGCTCTCTGCCTGCAGTTCTGTGTTCCACTTTCAGACAGAGTGTTTCAGAATGTTACTGCAAGGGGAGTTGACGTATCACAGCAGCTACTTGAAGAGCGTAAAGTGCAGGGTGTACGCTCTGATGTCTGTCTATCTGCACAGCCAGTGATGGTTGTTGTTGGCCATCATCTCACAGACAGGAGCACAGTATTGCATTTGCAGGACTTTCTCCAATCAGCCGTTGTACCTGGTGGATGTGAAAGTCATGGTACCCCAGCCAGAGTTTGACTTCTTGAGCAGCAAAGCAAGATGTGTTCGGACATTCACCCTACAGTTGACAGGTGTGCTAAATTTCCTCCCCACCATCCTGGCTACTCAGTGTGGCATCAGCAGGTCCTTGTTTCAGCTGGCAGGAGAGCACAGCCCAATGTACAGCAGTAGCCAGGGGAAGTGTCAACTGTGTTTTTGCACATGAACCAATCATGCACTCCATCATCACCGCCTGCTGTCTGCCAAACTGCTGCGTGACCTGGTGCAAGTGCATGAGTATGCAACAATGAGCGGTGGTCCTCATCCAAAAACCTGGGGACTCTGTCATGTGCCCTGTGGCTGCAGGTGGTGCGAGCATTCTTATCACTGGTGCGGTTGTTGGAGACAGGGCACTGCGAATCGACACCCTGCAAGGCCCAGGACTAACAGCAAATAATGTTTGGGGGGTCCCAGACCCTGATGCTGCAAGCACCATGCCTGGTTACACCTGGCCTTGGAGCACCCCCACCTCCACAATGGGGCAGCAGGCCAACACAGCGGCAGCCATAGGAGCTAGTGTAGCAGGAGGACTGCTGCTGACTCTGATAGCATCTTGTGCTTGGTGGGTTTGCAGGAGGCGTAGGCAGCAGAAGTCATGGCAAGCTGGCAAAGAGCAGCTGCCTATCTTTAGCATGCCATCTGATGACGCTAGGCGATCAGCCTCTGTAGAAGAAGGAAAAGGTTGTCAGGAAGCACCCGGGTCACATCTATTTGTGGATGCTTCTATAGACGGACAGGCCCCAAGCAGGATAACCAAACCTCCTGCTTTAGACCTACCTGCTGCATCAGAAGAAATCAACCGCGATCAGGGGCCTGCCCAGGATAGCTCTATTGCAGCTGCAGCAGCCGAGGGTGTCAGCGATCGCGCTGACAGCAATGCTGTGGTCGAGGCAGTGCCAGGGCCAGACGCTGAGGGGCCTGGAGGCTCTATCAGCTCAGGCCTACAGCGCTGGCGTGCAGCTTTCAACAGCTCAACTTTGCACATCTTGGAGCGGCGCATGTCAAACCTCAGTATAAATAGTGCCAGGACCCCGCATTCATTGTGCTCCTCTGGCCTCTCTCAGCCATCCACACCAGCTCAGGGTGCAGCTAGGCCCAGCAGGAGGCTATCTACTCTAGCACACCAGTCGCCTGCGCCAGCAATAGGGGCCAACCTGCAGCTGCAGCAGTTACTGGGACGGGGCAGTTTTGCTGGTGTATATCTGGGCTCCTGGCTTGGCAAGCGTGTCGCTGTCAAAGTCATGCAGCTGCCAGCAAGCGCACTGCTTGGGCCCAACAGTGACGCATGCAGGGCTGTGACCACCGGACCACAGCAGAAAGAGCAGGGACAACAAGGTAGTGTGCACCACATGGCAATCATGGAGACTGTTGTGAGCAGCACCATGAGTCACCCCAACGTGGTTCAGGTCTACACGTACATGCTCAACCCCTTGACTGTTCACGATGAAGCAGCTGCAGCTGCTGCTGCTGATGGGGCCTGCAGACAGGAGGTGGCAGCCGGCAGGCAGGATGCAGAAGTTTTCAGCAATGTATCTGGGTGGGAACTGCGACTGGTGATGGAGTACTGTGAGCAGGTGAGAAGCAGTTCCATCAGACTTGTGCTTGCTGCTCAGATCTCCTGTGCTGAGCGGATTGTGTCAGCTTGAGCTCTTGCGCGTCTTGTAGCATAGAGCGTGGTTGGTTTGGTGAGAGCATCTGCCAGGTTTTCTGCTGTGCATATTGACCTTCTGTCTGCAGGGTGCTTTGCGGGAAGCCTTGTGCCGAGGCAGCCTCCTAGGGAAAGTCATCAGCTCCATGTCACCAGCACCTTTCATCGTCTTGAGCTTAGCGCATGATGTAGCTGCAGCCATGCTTCACCTGCACAGTGAGGGCGTAGTCCACGGCGACCTCAAGGCAGCCAATGTGCTGCTGACCAGGGGTGGTGATGATCCTAGCCATGTGTGGGCCGCTACTGTGGGCCACAGGGTGACAGCAAAGGTGGCAGATTTTGGCATGGCCCTAACCCTGGATCCAAACGACACCCATGCCACCATGACTGCCAGGGTAAGTTGCTGATGCTTTGCTGGTGTTCTTACCATATAGCAACACACTTTCTTGCGCCCCCCATGATGGCAAGTGCTCGTCAAAGCTAGTGATCATGGTGTTCTGCCACTTTGGCTTCAGCCATCTTAGGTCAAGTATCCACCTGTTCAACTGTCGCACAGGGCACTCCCACCCACATGTCGCCTGAGCTGTTCATGTCTGGTCACGTGAGCAAGGCCAGTGATGTGTACGCTTACGGCATACTGCTGTATGAGATCATCACGGGTCAGCGCGCCTACGCGGGCGTGCCAGTACCTCTGCTGCCACATGAGGTGGCACGCCAGGGGCTCAGGCCCACCTGGCCAGCTAATCTGTCAGCCAGCTTCCGGGACTTGCAGCGGCTGGCAGAAGCTTGCTGGGCACAACAGCCACAGGACAGGTAGGTCCTCGCTGCCAGCCACAGGACAGGTGATTGGAGGCTGGGCTCAGTGCCTGCTGGTCAGGCACCTGCTTAACATATCCTTTTTTTGTATTGGAAGCATTCAAATGGCACCTCCACTTTTGCATTTGTTTTCGTTTGGCCGAGCATCCTGCTCAAAACAATGTGCAGCTGTGAAATGATGTGTGCCAAGTGACCTTATGAGTATACCCGCAAAGACTACACTTGCCTATGTGATTGCAGGCCCACTTTTGCAGAGATACTTGAATATCTTGAATCCTGTGAGAATGGTGCTCCAGCTGTGGAATTGCTGAATAGATGTCATTGCAGTTTGCAGCCGTCACGACGACAGCAGCAGCATTCTCCAGAGCCGTCCCCCCGCCTGCGCACAGCTGCAGCACTGGTGGACCTGCAGCTGCAGGACCTGAGGCATACTGCTGAGCAGCAGGTGCAGGTGGTGCAGCAGTCTCCTCGCCAAGCTGGTGGGGCTCTGCCAGTGGCCCTTGCTGTGGTGAATCTGGGAGAGATCGTCTGGACTGGATTGTCTGATGCAGCTGCAGGTGCTGCTGGTACTCACCTGCAGAGTTTTTGATGAGTCTGGTGAGACTTGTGAAGTGAGAGATCTAGTTTCGCAAATTTTGGGCCTCCATTGTTGAGTTTGTAGGAGCTGCAGCAGCTTGCAAGAACCTGTAAACAAGCTGCTGACAGCAGATGATGGTAGGCTTTGCTGGTCAGCGTCTTCAGTGCTGCTGTCAATAAGTTGCCTGGCAGAGGCGGTACTACATGTTACTGTGTTACAGCATCACAAGTCAGTTGGCTGCCTTGTTGGTAATACTGAGGAACAGATTTTGACATCGTGGGCATCCTGTGCAGCAGCAGCATGAAAAGGGTCCGTCACTCTGTCCCAGGCTTACACCCGGTGGATCAGGTGTTGCTGCAGAACTATTTCAGTACAGGCCGCATTGCACATTGTTCCTGCTGTATGCATCTGTGCTCAATCGGTCTTTGGGGTAAATGTGTATGCTGTACTTGTTGCCTGCAAAGCATGTGAAGCCATTAGTGGATGGGTATGTGTCTTCTTTGGCTGTAGCTGCTGCACCTTGTTCAGATGATTCATTGGTCAATAATTGGATACAACCAACTGCAGCAATCATGGACTGCCTTGCCGGTTGCCAGCTTGAAATTGCCTGCTGAATCAGTTTTTGATGTGAACTTCGCTCCTGTGTTATGTAGTCCTGGTATATGTCGCTGACCTTATATGGATGATTCTGTATACAGCATCAACAAATCTGCTGCAACTGGAGGAAGCTGCAATCTCGCTTCCATCAGACTTGATCATCTGCACTGCTCAGCATATCAATGGGAACAGGGGTGACATTGCAAGTGTTCCTGGCCATTGTATCAGACAAGTTGTTGGTAACACATGTCTGACCATGTGCGCCTGCACTGCCGGGATTGCCGGCTCTGGTTTCTTATGCAGTTCACCTCAACTTGTTCCTTGTGGCCACATGCTGGAAACAGCGTCATGCGCGTTGATATTTGAATCATTAAGGATTAAGGAGTTGGGGCCAGTATTTTGGGTTCCAGGTTGATGTCAGAAAACAAAGCATACTTATTGACGTGCATACCCCCCAAATTAAGCCTGGCGGAAATGAATCAGGTGTCTATATGCTGTCCCGGTGTCATCAGCACAACAGCAACCAGAACTGAGGGCCGATGGGGCTGAGAACTGTATCTAGGTTGCCTTGGGTGCTTGCTTGAGGATGCACTAATGCACCCTCAATCAGATCTGTCTGCTGGTTGATCTGCCAGATCTGATGGCATGGCAAGACTTCCTTGTGTCGGGTGCAACAGAACAGCTGCGCCAACTTTGAGTTCCATTGTCTTGCATCAGTTGCTTGATGTTGCTTGTCTGCTGCTCATGGCTGGTCGCTAGTCTGAACGGTGGTGTTTGTTATGCTTTTGGTGTGCCTTACACGGTGTTTCTGTCAATTTGCATCTGAGCATTGTCATTTGCATATGAGTATATCCTGCAAGGTTAATTTGCAGTGTCTTGTACAAGTCAGGCACATGTGAGGTTGAATTTGGTCCCCCGAGGAGCCATCCTTTGGCTCCTGATGGGTGCATTAGCTTGAGGCAATTGCTACAGCTAATTTGCAAGTTGTAATAATAGTAGTAGTAGTAGTAATGGTTATGAGTCTACGCAGCACACATGAAAATTCGTATGTGCCGTGAGACTTCATCTGAACTGATGCAGTCATACAGTGAGCAATATCAATGTTATCTCCATGCCATCAACTGGGCCATGAAACACACATCACCATCAGTCTGGTACATTCTTCATCTTTTCACCCCTGTGTCAGCTGCTCTGCACTGCCAGCTGCAAGGTGTTATAATGAGATAGAGGAGTTCGTCCTGCTGCCTGGAGGTGACAGGCAGATTGTCTCATATTGATGGTTGACTTCGTTTGTTGCATCTGTCAGTGAGTGGGTACCCACCCACTGGTGTCAGTAGTCATATTGTTGATCCTGCAGGGGGTGTCTAGATCTGCGCTTTCACCACCCCTGCAAGCTGTGGGGTCAGCAATAATTGTCACAACTGTTGCTGCATCAGACTCATTTTCTATTATGTCCTAGGACTGTTCATATGCATATGCTGATGGCCACAAACAGTGTTGATTGTGTGCGGCGATTGTGCAGAGATGTAGCACGAGGATCACTGCCCACTGTTCTTGTCTGACGTGTGTTGATTGTGCCTAGACTCTAGAACATGAGCCATGTCAACACCTGGTGTTTCTGAGCCAGTTGTATAGCCAAGTGGCGGCATCAGCACCGCAGGAGCACCTGTCCTGCAAAATTGAGATGATGTTGTGACTCACAAACGGACACAAGAAATGTTGCGTATTTTCGGTCTGAAGTAAAACATACTCTCATCCTTTTTACAGGTAATGATGTGACGTGGAAGGACAGCTCAATGGACAGCCGGACAGCCGAGGCAGGCACAAGCATCACACCCGGGTGGCGCCCCCACGCATGTCAGTGCTTTTGCCAGTGAATCTCAACTTGTTGCATGGCTCAATTTCCTTTACATACAGTTAACGACTTCTTTTGTTATCTGCTTCTGAAATGGAGCGCGGCGCCGTTCACAGGGTTGCTACAGCTGATGGATATTTTGTATATATCAAGAAGAAGAAGAAGAAAAACCCTTTCCGGCTGCAAGGCCTTTGGGAATATGTACTTGGTGGCTCAGCCACACTGGCACACCAAGATTAGACCACCCTCAGGGGCGCCTTCAAGGCAGAAAAGCCCACTCAGTGGGGGTGGTATTCAACCAACTTACGTCAGATATGACTCATATCATGTCATAGCTGAGATACACACAACAGAACTCCAACACAAGACACACTGAGCATGGAAGGCTGTGAAACCCAATAGCCATCTTGCAGCAAAAGCATTGCACAACACATGTGACATGGCAGGACTCACTGACAACAATAGTTCACGGAGGACGTAGCACCACAAAGTGGGCAAACCTTACCACCGCAGCCAGGAACTGGTACAACGACATACGATGAGCATGTGCTGTCAGGAACAAGGACAATGTGGGCTGTGAGAAATCCAACTGCGGGTACTATATATCAAAAAACGGCCTCACTTGGTACCAACTGAGTGCTGCCGGCTCCTCAAGCAGGTTGCATGTACTGAGTCCACTCTCCTCAAGGCCGCATGCATGAGCTATGTGTGTAGCGCTGTCTGCTGCGAAGTTTGCTTACGGCTTGAAAACAGCAGCTGCAGTACTGCCGGGTTCAGGTTGAACCTGTTTCATGGCAGTATGCTTTTGCTAATAATGTGCAGTACCTAATTTGCTCACTTCCGGAGGCTGCTGCTGTGAAATTCCACAATGGACTCCCAAGGGTGTAGCTTTGGGTTTACCCGTTCAGGGTGTGCAGAGATTTTTACTGAGTGTCCAAGGAACCTGTGCCACACAGTAGGCTACTGTTGCATATGGACAACGAACCAACTGGTGTGTGCTGCACGACGCATTCCAAGCTGGGTTCGCCAAACCTGCCCGGCGAGCAAAGGATAGTGGTTTGCCTCCCGCTGGGGCTACTTGCTGCCTCACGTCACTGGCAGGGTGTCTTGCCTGTACTGCATCCGCTATCTTTGGCTGTTATATCATTCATTCATCACTGAGTGAACACCAGCTAACCAACGCGTCTTGTACAAGGGATATACTATAATTAGATGAAAGTCCCTCCCTTAAAGTGCCCATGCCTTGCAAACCGGTGTCTCAGGCATCAGCAACAACAGCAGGTTGTAGCAGCGGTCCAGGCCAGCAGTGCGCAGCGCTTGTGCTGATAGCTGCGCACGCATCATCCCATTCCAACTCAAATAATGTGCTGTTGCCAACCTATCGCCAATGGATTCGCACTGGCGGTGCCATGATGGCAGAGAGAGTTGAGATAAGGTGATTGTAGCACTTCATGACGATGAACGCTGCAAAGAATGAAACAAGATTAAAAGGGCATTCTCTGCCTCGACCAAGTCCGGGGCAACATGCACGCAACATGCACGGGGTATGGGGTTTGAAAGTGTTGTTCATTCTGTACAGGTATAGTCCGGTCCCTGTGGCACGTTCTTTCCCTTTTCTCTGTGCAAGTGTTTCAGCTGGTGCACATAGCGCATCAAGATGGTGCGTGCGCTCTGCTACCAGCTGCTGCTGGAGGCGGTGGCTAACGCTCTTTTGTGGATGCCTTAGCGCAGTCAAGATTATAAAACGAATCCTTTGCTCTTGTGGCCCCAGCAAGCTGGGCGGCATGCGGCTTCCGCGTACACTAGTTGAAGTTCTCACGCTTTTTGGTTATCTGGACTTGCAGGATCAGCCAGCTAAGCTTGCTATTGTCATGAAGGTTATTGGCCGCACTGGCTCTCGAGGCCAGGTGGGTTGAAGTACTGAACATAGCCTGGACAGTTTTAAGTGCCGCCCTACCGTTCTGCGGGAGGCAGCAAGCGGCATGCAGGGCATATGAGGGGGCCAGGTTGCTCTCAGCGCCAATATCAATAACTGCATGCAGGATCAGAGTGGCTGTTGCATCCGGCCAGCCTCAGCTTGACAGCAGCAGCGAATGTCTTTCTTGTCCCTCAGAATGGTTCTCAGCAACACAGCAGCTCCTGTATCCAGGCGATGTTGCTACTGCACGGCAAAAACTTGACAGCTTGGGATGCTTATGGTTGTGCAGGTGACCCAGGTTCGCGTGAAGTTCCTGGACGACCAGAACCGCCTGATCATGCGCAATGTGAAGGGCCCAGTACGTGAGGGTGAGCAGTGTTGTGATGGTACTGGTTGTAGGCATGCAGGGCCACACACTGCTTGCCTGTCATCAAGTCAGCCGGCTGTGGGTAACATCACAGCCAATAACTAGTGACAGGCATCTGGCAGCTAGCAGCAGCACACTACGCTTGGGGTCCAGGATGTCATGTTGGCATGGGTCAGCCAAAGCTCTGGAGTTGCAACAGGGAATCAGCAGCGGCTCTCTATTGCCTGAAACGAAGGGAAGCACGTTCATTTGTTGGCTCTGGAACAGCTGCATCGGCTATAAGGGGGTTCAATGCTGCACTGCACTGTGACATGTCTGCTGCCAAGCAGCAGCACACACCAGTACTGCATTGGCTGCTGACTTTGGGCAAGCAGTTGCTACATGCCGTATGCATCGCATGTGCAACACCTTCAGCAGCACCGTAACGGCTTCGACGGCGACACCTGGCAGCTGCAACCCTGAACCTGGTGCACCTCGCGCTGCTGATCGTGCCTGCTGGATGTGCACTACATCAGGCTCAACATCAGCTTATCCAATTTTTGGGTTCTTCGACCTGAAGTGCTGTGCATAACTGTCTCATGTGATTGCTGTTGTTGCTGCTGCCGCAGGTGATATCCTGACCCTGCTGGAGTCTGAGCGTGAGGCCAGGCGCCTCAGGTGAAGCAGAGCAGCACACAACCTCAAGTCGCTGCGGTGCTATTTTTTATCAGAAGAGTGCAGCAGTTGCTGAAGATCTGGATGCTATGGGAGGAAGCAGGCCCTTAGAATTACTGGGGAATACAGCAGCAGGTGTTCACAGCAGTTTGCCACGGTGGCGAATGGTCAACAGCAGCAGTACCTGTTGCAGTGACAGCAGCATGCGGCAGCTGTGACAGTGCTTTGCAGGGCTCAGCTTGGAGGCAGCCTCATCAGCAGCTGTTGCATCACTACAGCAAGAAGCAGCTTGACAGTGGTTGCATATCTTGGTTGTGGTGTCATGGCTCTGTGCAGCAGCAGATGAGCTGCTTGTGGTAACAAGACACATGTTCCTGTGATCAAGCGGCAGCGACCCCCTGCATCGCAACCCATCATTCCTGCTAGCTGTTTCTGACACAGGACGGATGCTACGGCACATTGCAGGCGTCTACAATCTTCATGATAACAGTAGTCCAGTATTGCAACAATACCAAATCAACATCAATGTTGCATGGGCTCTATCTCTTGTGAAAGGAATTGAACCATGCAGCAACTTGAAATGCTATGGCAAATGCGCTTGTAAAAGAAATTGAGCCATGCAACAAGTTGAGCTTGTATACATTTCTTCAACCTGACTTGTTACTAGCAAGCTGTTCCAGTCACTAATACTGTGCAACAACTTGAAATATCAAGTACTTTGATACATCCTGCCTGATCAACAGCACCTTGCAACATACTATAACATACCTCAACAAGAACGCATTTGCTGTTGTCAACAGCACATTGCCGGTACACAATACATTACCAAAGGGCTCGACGCACGTGCATGCCTGTGGCCCAGTCAGAATCTGTCGCACCATCATCAAGCAGCTGCGGTCAGTGCACCACAAACATGATACACAGATATGTGCTGAAACTGCTGTCTCAGGCAACCGACTGCAGCAGTGTCTGGCACAAAAGAATGGCAAGTGCCGCCACGACGGAAAGGAGTCACACTCAGCGGCGATGTGCCAAGAGGAATCACCCCTGCTGCCTGAGCACCACACCAGCATGTGCCAAGGAGTCCTGCTGTATTTATTGCCACACAGAAGTGCTTATACAATCGCTACACTTCTTCATTACAGAGATACACACAATGATACAGCTGGCACCCATGAAATGGAGAAGGATTTCCTGCACCTACAGCCCAAAGCACCGAGCAACAGGCACAGAAAATGAACAGGACTGCCTCTGTAGTTGCTCGTGTATCACTTTAGCTGTGGCTTGTCACAATGACATTCTGCCTGACACAGACTATGCCAAATCTATCATGTCTGGAGTTCCAGCGTCTCCAGGTGCCGCTGTTGATGCTGCCTGGTCTGGGCCATCATTAGCAGGCTCGTCCTCGTGTTCCTCACTGAGGGTGCCCATGCCACTGGACTCGCTGCTGAGGCGCACACGGAAGCTGGAGACATCCCGGCTGAGGCCTTGCTGACTGCTGCTGCTTCCACCGCAGTCATCAGCATCACTGCTGCTCCGGCTGCCAGTGCGTGAGGCAGCAGCAACAGTAGCAGCCACAGCAGCCATGGCAGGAGCAAGCCCCGACTGACCTGCTGCTACTGCTGTTGCCGGGGGGGCTGAGGAAGGCCTGGCAGCAGCACCTAATCGAGATAGAGTTGCTGCTGCTGCTGCTGCTGCAGGCTGAGGTGTCATTGGTGCTGATATGATGGCAGCAGCAGCACTGGCAGCAGCAACCGACCGTTCCTGAGCGCCCTCTGCTGCTGCTGCCAGCTGTGGAGCAGCGGCAGCGGCAGCAGGTGCTGACACTGACCTGCCAGCAGCAATCCTAGCTGCAAGCCCAGGCCCTAAGGGGCTTCGGGGTGATGTTCCAAGGGTCTGCGGTGACGCCCCCAGGCCGCTGAAGCTGTGCCGGAATGTGGTGAACCCGCTCAGACTGCCAGCAACACTTCCAGGCCCGCGGCCGCTGCTGCCCAGGTCCATGCTGCTGCCGGTGGTCCTGATGCCAGTCATGCCATCATGCACAACATCAACATACTCTGCAATGTGAACAAGGCAGCACAAGAGCAGTGGCGTCTGGTGCGGGGCGTGAGGGGTGTGCTGCCGTGCAGCAACGACTACTACTGCTGCCAGCCACGGGGCTGATGACGCAAGGCAAGGATGCCCTTCTGGGGTGTCTGTACCAGATCAAGAACCATCTGTCAATGCGATTGATGGCGTGACACTCATGACATGTGAGTAAGTAAACAGAGGAGTCAAAGATATGTGCAACATGCATTGTGGAGGTGTTCAGTGAGGACCACTGACCCACCTGTCAGTTCAGTTTGCTGCACACTCTGCTGACAGGTCGATCAGTGCACAGAGAAAGTGTTATTTGGAGCATGACACAGCAACAAAGCAGTGCATTAGCTCAGGTGCTCACATTTGCAGCTGCCCCCACCTGCGTTGTATGTTGGGTCGTAGTTCAGGCCTCCTGATGCATGTATGGTGTAGCTGCGCGCGTTGCCGGCGTGCGAATGAGCAAAGTCAAACTGTAGGTTGCTGAAATGCATCCACTCGCGCTCTTTGAGCCACGACATGAGAGGGTACAGAAGGAAACCTCCAAACAGCGCACTGGTGGTTGCACATATCATTGTGACATTCTGCTCCCAGAATGGAATGACAAGGATTGCCATCAGCAGCAGTGTGGCGGGCAGCAGCATGAGGATCAAGCCCCAGGTGGGAAGAGGGACCCTGTGGACAACAGCCAGCACACCATCTCTGAGGCAGGATGATCACAAGTGGCAGAAGATCTGAAGCAAACCCAATGCCTGTGTTCTGGCTGCCACTTGGCAAGACCCCTCGTCACAACTGCATATGCAATAAACCAGAAACAACTGAAGTGTCTGCACAGCAACACATGAACTAACTGCAGTTGAGCCAGGAGCCGAAAGGATGTGAGCCAAGGTTGCTGGTCACCAGCTTGAACCAAGGTTGATGCCTAAGGAGCTAACTGAGGTTTACCCAAACTGAGGTTTACCTGTAGGGTCTGGGCAGCCCTGGCGCCTTGATGCGCAGCCACACAAAGGCAGCAAACTCCAGCAGCTCTGCCAGGCAGTAGATCGAGTTCAGCAGCTCTACAATGTCTACAAAGCTGAAACTCGCCAGGCACACCACACCCAGGCTGCTCAACAAGATTCCAGCAGTTGGGGTGCCGTGACGACTGCGACGCGCAAGCGCCTTTGGGAGGAAACCTCGCTCGGCCATGCCTTGAAGCTGATAGCTGTCGCTAGACATTTCCGCTTGGAACTGGCCGATTTGGGACGCAGCAGCAGCCAGCACGATCCACCACGCCAGCCAGTTGCCGCCAACCTGCACATCACAGCACCAACACATGAGCCTCCAGCACTTCCATCAGTGAGTGATCTGCTACCAGAACCTAATTGCAATATCTCACAGAGGGGATTCTTTTACGGCTCATCGGTGTGCTGTCACTGTGTTATTGAGCTGGATGAGCATGGCAAGTCAATCATATCACGACTGTTGCTGCACCTGTTGTGCCACCTTGCCATAGTAGCCGAGCTCCCAGTCTGCAGTGTCGGTTGCCACCCCCAGGGCTGCCAGTGTTGGCAGTAAGTAGCTGAGCACCACGAGTAGCACCGCCCACAGCAGAGCACGGGGGAAGGTTCTGCTGGGGTTGTCAACCTCACCCGCAAGACAGCTGATGGAATCCCAGTAACTGCTTGACAGCACAGGTTGACAGCGTGACTGGGTTGTGATACACCAGGTGTACAAGCACACTAGCCTCTGGATTAATGCTGGAATGCACAGGAGATAACGTCTCAACAGCCTTGCCAAAGGGCAATGACACTGACTGGTAACTGAGATACAACCGCCAGTGCTGCTAGACATGCTCCTAGAGGGGACAATTTACTGGAAACCAGGCTGCCATGCTGCTTTCTACAGGTAATTGACTCTGTACTGTGAGTTGCTGTGCTGCCAACTCACTTGAGGTTCCAGAACATTATTGACAGGTATGTACCCCACTGAACTTTGCTCACATCAAACTGCAAATAGTGCAGCACAATTTAAGCAGTAGACATACAGTTGCCGTAGGGAAGCATATTGCACCGTTCACTGTCATCAATCGGCACACAGCACTTCAAAAAACCTCAGTCAGACACTCTGTTTGCTGTCAGTCTTGTCTCACATGGTCTGGATACAATAAGCTGCTCAGCAAAGTCAAAGCATCCCTGCACAATGCTGTCAGAAATTAGCACTGCTGCTTGCATGCAAGAAATGAGCTAGGCACCATCAGATTCTCTCACCTGGAGCCAGTTTGTTGGCTGTGCCTGTGGGAATGCTAGGAGGCACAGCAGCACGAATGGTGCGACAATGAATATTGTTGTAGTCATGGCTGTGTTTCCCACAACATTGAGGCCGCGGTAGTTGAGGTACGTCAGCAGCAGCGACACAACCACAAGGAATGTCATCCTGTCACAAGGAGCAGCAGGTGAAGATGACGGCTGGGCAGAGGGGGGAATTGCAGGTTGGCATGGTTTGAAGCAGAGCTGTACAAGAGCCATGGCTGCATCTTTCACAGCAGTATCTGCATGTGCAAAGATGATGGAGGATATGTAGCACAGCTTCGTCAGTAGGCACAGCATGCTGGCCCACTGTGTCTGCAACTGCGTATGCGCAACTGCTACAAGCTGAGAATACTGCATTGATTCCTACTTCGACTGCATTCTCTCCTGGTTGCTGCTTGTGCTGTTGCGATACAGTCGGCATTCTCCAAAGAGACCAAGCATACCTTGGCCACCCGTCATTTAAAGCTGGGAAGAAGATGCGCAGGTTGTCGGCAAACATGACTGGATAGATGCTGTTGTCCGTCACACCACTCAGCCAGCTCCAGAAGCCCTCCTGGAATCCCCAAAACGGCCCAAACGCTGCTGTGACCCATGCAACATATCCGCTGTTTTCGGGGAATGCAGTTGCTAGCTCAGCTGTGATCAGGGCCTCAGGGAGTGACCACACCAAAGGGAAAATGAGAAAGCCTGCTATCACGAGCAGAGGCCCACCGGCAGCAACCGCATCCTGCAATGGCAGTTGGGCAAAGGAATTGTACGAGCAGTAAGAATGGTACCAGGTACTTGTATCCAGGCTGGGCGTGCTGTGATGCTTGTAGAAGATGTTGCATCGCCAGCCAGTGCTCTCCAGCGAACAAATCATGAAAATAAGGTATGTAACTGATGCAGGCAATTCTCCAGGAAGGGATCACAGAAGGCATCAGTGGCATAGCACCACAAGCAGGCAAGCTATGAGACAGACCAGTCCGATGAAGTGCACCATGACTTTGTGCTTTACCTCTGTGCCGTAAGGGCCACCTGATACTTCGAAAAAGATCAGCGCAATGAGAGGCAGCAGTGTGAGTGGCTTCTTGCGAGACTGCTGTGCCTCGTGGGAAGCAGGAAGGAAAGGACTCTCGACGTCATCAGGATACCCGACACGACTCGCATAATCAGATTTCATTTTTCTGTGCGCCCAGCTTCTGACAATTTCCTCTATGTCCGACAGACTAGGCTCACTGCAGACAGCAATCACTCCCAGTGGTCGATGCTAGGAGTAGCCGCCGTCCATGTTGATCCGAGCAAAACGATGGAAAATCAAGCCTATTGAAGCAGACAACAGCGTATCGGCATGCTGCGATTAAGCTGACCAAGACATCAAAAGCGCCACGAGATCAGGCGGTGTCAGAGGTGATGCGCCTTTGGTATGTATAAACAATATCTTGTTATGGTATCTCCAGCGCCAATAACAGCAATCACACTACAGCTCGAGACATGCCGCACTGCAATCAACTTGTAACACTCCCGATGCCTGAAGCCCTTGTGGAGCTAAAAGGGCGCTGCAACCTACAAGCTCAAATGGCTCGCTGTATTTGTAATAATCTGAAGCTACAGTGAGAGCGAAGTGCAATTGCAGCAGCATGGACAGCTGCTCTTGTCAGCCTAGTGTCTGGGCAAGTCAGCCTGATAGTGTACAGTCCATCCAGCAGCACAGCTGTAAAGGACGGCACTCAAGCGCCCCGAGTATGATCGTTTGATCTATTGTGTCAAAATACGCAGCAGCATCTCCAAGGCACACACATTCTCTTACAATTGCTGCGTGAAGGCCAAAGAGTTGCAAGGAATGTGCAGTCTGTACAGGAACGACATACGGTATGTACATGTGGTCTAATTGCCCATTGCCATATACCCTGCAAAATCCCAATAAAAAAGGCTCAGGCTTTACTTCTTCTTCGACCCTTTCTTCAATTTCAGCTCTTCCTCAGCCTCCAACTCCTCAATAACAAAGGCAGTATCGCTGGGTGATGGGTGCATCCCCTTGCCATCAGGACTGTACAGCTTCTTTGCTGCTTCCAGCGCTGGGAAGAATACAAATCCGCCCAAGCTGATCCAAATCAGGCGTGGCTGCCACCCTGACATGAATGCACTCATGCCTTCCGTCTTGGCAATCTGCACTGTGGCATCAATGAGGTTCTTGTACCTGCCTGTAGTTCCCTGAGTCATTAACCTGGTCTTCAGCACGTCCAGAGGAGTGGTCACAATGCCTGCGGCAAAAAGGGCAGTTGCATGTTGAAGTGCAAGCAAAGTAACTCGGTGTTTGCTTGTCCAGTGCACGCTGGCTTTGATGAACAGCAAGCAAGTTGCACAACTTGATTCAGGAACTACCATGCGCACTTACATTGACTGGACGCTGTGCCTGATGACATGCATACAGGCCCAATGCACAGCCAGTATGACAGATGCACACGACATTTATGCAAATGGCATCACGTGGCTCGCCCCCAGACTCACCTGTGAAGCCCCCTGCAAGAGCTCCCACAATGGAGACTTCTGCTGGATTGGGGTCCCTCTGCAACATTCTGGCAGCAGCCTTCCTCAGCTGCTCATATGCCACAAACTCAATGGCGTCAAACGGCAGGTCACGCAGCATGAAGGCTCCGTAGCCAGCATACAGGCCCCTCACACCCTCCTTAGCCACAATACTGCGGATCTGCATAGATAACGTGGGCATGACAAGGCATATTCACCTGAGACACCTGACATTGCACTTTGAGATGCGCTGTGGTATTAAGCAGCCTGTGTACATGCCTTAAAATGCAGAGTGCATTGATCCTGCAGACGTCGTGACTGAGCACAGCAAATCCTGTAGAAGCCAAGACGCTGAGCATGAGGCGCGCTCACAGCTGCTATTGCGCCTGAGAACTCCCGGGTCTGCAGCCGCTGCTTGATAACCTCAGTGGGCACACGTGTGAGAGAGGCAGCAGCACCAGCAGCAGCACCAGCCACCACAGGCCCAAGCCAGTGCTGATCCTCACTGCTGTTCTTATACACCCACTGCTTCACAGGCTCATACACTGCCATGAAGATAGCAGATGAAGGGGCGACACCTGCAGCAGTGGATGAGCACCAAGTGCGTAAGCTAGAGGTGCATCAAGTCTCTGTGTCAGGGCTGTCACAACCCGCTGAGAGAGTGAGCAATGCAGTGCCCACAGCATCAAGGACCAGAGCAAAGCTGCACCATGCTGCTTCAGCTGCAGCAAGTAGACGTTCCTGATCAGGTCAGTGGGGTGTGCACACAGATGCACATAGCCATGTAGATGTGAAAGACTCTCACATACTTAAATTGCTGCATCACTTAACAGCAAGGCCCGGGCCAGGCGACACTTGTTACAGCAGCTGCTACCCTCTGTCACACACCAGCTAGGTTGCCCCAGATGCCTGCATACAGTCCCTTCCCTCCGCCTGCTGACAGCAGCGCCTTGAAGCCGCCTCCCCCTATCATGGCTTGCAGCCGCGTCTTGATGGTGTCAATGGGGTAGAGGGCTGCAGCACACAGTCAAACACACGAGTGGCACAGGGCTCTGCTCTGGATCTGAGGCAAACAGTCAGTGTTACTTGGTCGGCAGAAGGATCAGCAGACAAGGTGGCGCACCTAACGGGGGTGTATGAGCCTCAGCAGCACTCATACAACGCTTACAACACAGCGGGATGGCAGGGTTGCTTTTTGTGCAGATTGGAGCATTAGAGGTGGTCAGGTGACGGACAGTCTTTGTTCTGCCACTGTTCACGCATCTGTGCTTTGATCAACCAGCACGGTTGGGATGGTCTGCTACCAGAATGCACATGTTGATGCAGCACAGACTGTACCTGCTTCAACAGCACACCCTGCTGTTGCGCCTGCTCCAAGGTTAGCAGCTATCAAACGCCACTGAGGAGCATTGCTGCTGCTAGTGCTGGGTTTGGCCTCTGCTGCTGATGCCACCATGAACAGAGGCATGGGCCGGGTACTGCCTGCAGGAATAATGCACCCAGTGTGACAGCATGACAGCAGACACAGGACCTGCATGAGGGCCTGCAGGCTGTTGCAGCAGCAACTTGGCGGAAAATGATACTCTCTCAGGCTGCACGGCTCAGCAGCGCTGCTGGCCATTGCTGATTGAGTAGCCACGAGGTTAAAGATCCTGGGTCATGCGCCTACTTGATCGCGTATGATCTAGCCAAAACTTGTTTTCCTTGGTCTGGCGAGTTGTGCTGTGTGATTTTGTGCTTCCTGAGCACTGCATTCTGGTGGTGAGTGTGTTGTGCAGCGGCTGGCACCTGACTGACAACACCTACTGTTTGAGCTGCTGATTGACATCGCTGATGTGACAGAAGCAAAGCTCAGACCACGCTGGTTCTTTTTCTTGGCGGTTCGTACTGAGCCACCGCTGCATGCCGCAAATGCTTGCTGAGAACTCCTGGAGGTCTTCACAAGGGCATGACGTTTCTGAGCAGGACCCATGTTAAATTGCACAGGTTCTAGAACCATCCCATCTTGTATTTTATAGTCTTTCATGGCTGTATGTGCTGTAATGCGTCGGTCTACGATTGCTGCCGCAGATGGTCCCGTTCGGAGCGACACGAAGTACTGCCCACGCTCTGCTTCAGAGGAGAGATGACAGATTTATCAGCAACATCCAGATGGGTATATGTGATTGCTGATCATACTTTCAGCAAGTGCCTGGCGATGCCAAAGGGTTCTTGTCCCGTGCTGTCACCACCAGCAGCAGCAGGTCGTCGAACTGCAGACTGGCGATAAAGCATACGAACGTTATGTTGGATGCAGTTTAGTGTTTAGCTGCCATCGTTCTGCTTGCCAACAGATCTCTGTGTACTGCATCTGAAGCCTTACAGCTGATCAGCTGGTGTATGAATAGTTGGTTAATTGGAGGACATTCAGCTTCCCATTAAGCTGTAAGTGCCCCTGTAAGTACTTGCGGAGGATGACCTTCTCATGGGTGGAATAGATTTTGGCAGCGAGGTGCGCTTTCAGTCCGCCATGCATTGGCAGCTGGCGCAGCTCCTCCTCTACATTCCTCATGGGCGGTTGCCACTGCTGCAGGACGCTGAAGATAGGAAAGTGAACAACTCTGAGCAGAAAGTTGGAGAAGCCCAGGTATGTTTTCCACCCAGGCACGCAGCCGGTGCTCGTCAGCTGTCCACTGGCGATGGAAGCAAGGCATCAGGATCAGCGACAGCATCACATTAGACCATTATGACACATGGTAAACCAGCCCCTGAGCCGTGCACATGTGCAACACAGTCCTGATGTGCATAGCGCCCAGCATAGATTGACACATACTGTCTTCTGCCCTGCTGCTCTGTCTACCATATATGCAGGAGAGGAACGTTTCCTGCAAGTCCTGTGGGGAAACCGTATCCTGCAGGTCCTGTGGGGAAACCGTAGTCAACAATATCTCTGCAGCATCTCATCGGGTCAACATTGCTGTGGAGGTTGAAGAGGTGAGGAATGGTAGCAGCAGGCAGCCTACTGCTTTGTCATGTAGCTGTCATCAGCAGTAGCGGGGTCACATGACTGTTGGATGTGGGGCAGACCGTCGGGGCCAATGAATCAATACTCCAATTGTCAGCAGGCCGCTTACTGCTTTACTGTACAGCTGCCAGCAGCAGCAGCAATACATGTGACTTCTGCGGTTGATGCAGTCCATTGGGGTCACCCGAGCATTGCGCTGACGTGTCATTGCCTGTGCAGCAGACCATGTTTGGAGCAGTTGTACTTCAAGGCCGCTCTCCGGGCATCAAACAGCGGATAGCAAATCTGCTGTGCAGCCTGGTGTAGCACAATGCTCTCAAGGGGCCTCGGGTTGCCTGCTTATAGTCTGTGAAGGATATTACTTGGAAGGGCCATCAACCAGCAGCAGTTGATCAACCTTTGCCCTCTTACTGCACTCTGCGCTGCCACCGACATGGGAACACCTTGGGTTCCTCCTGCAGGCACAACCGTGGCATAACCGCTGCTACCAACAAGAAGACTCTGAGCCACTTAGACAGCGGCTGCTGCATGAGGAGGATGACTTGGCCCCAGCACAGAAGGAGTGGAAGAGCTTCAGGTCCTGCTATGCACAACAGCCAGTCATCACAATCAGCCGGCTGAGGAGCCAGGGTAGGTGGTTCAAGCATGAGGGCACCAGCCAGGCCAGACAGACACTTGTAGTCATGCGGGCACCAGCCCGTTCAGACAGATGTAGCCATTGAGGTTCATTGCCATTGAGCTGTTGTGGGTTGAGCGCAGATTCCCTCAGTCATTGCCTCCTGTTGCCTCCATGAGATGCCTGATGTGGCTGTGGTTGGATAATGAGAGACATGATGCCAGACTACATGCATGGCTCATGCAGCGTCCATGTGGCAGACGTCTACCATGACTGATGATACCGCATTTGCAGTTGTTTTGCGTGACGTCTGTTTTCAGACCCCTGGTGCGGTGTGGTAAGTAGCTGTCGCCACTTCATGCCTTCTTGTATTGCTCTACTGCTGCCGCAGGTTATACCACACCACCTGCAAACTGGGTGGTAAACTCCCTATACTACTGCGTATCTGATTCGCTACTCTAGAATGGGTTACTGGAGCTCTTGGCCAGACTTGTATCTAGGGGTTGTGGCAGTCGCTGAAGCATAGTATGATCGGCATGATGTGAGGTCAACACTACTCAACCTAGATAGGCAGTTTGCCAACTTCACAATGGTAGTCGGAGGTGCAGATGACCTGCTGGTCGTCCTAGATCTGGATGATCAGGGGCTGATGCTTGGAGATCAGTGTTACCCCAGTGTCATTCAGCATAAGGTCATCAAGGCAGCATGGTAACTTGTGCTGGTGATCTTTGCCCTCAAGCCTGCTGGTGTCACATAATTAGGGCACTCACCTAGCCCGCTGTTGGTGAAGAATACCTTGATCTGTTCAGGTACTCATTCCGGTTATGCCACCTCATGCAATAGCATATCGGGCGGGCGAGCAAAGGAGGATTAAGCATGTGGATTGGATTGTGGATTGGATAGTGGATTAAGCTTGTGGATGGTTGTCTGACGCATCACTGGAAACATATCTATGTGATCAAGGGGCTCAGGAAAGCCCGTTTAGTGTGCATAGGCAGTGGCCCCACACAGCTGGAAGCTTTGGCTGTATTTGAAGGGCGCCGACATCCTACTACAATGTGCTCCTTGATAGATTACATGCACACTGGTATGACCTTACCGGGGTCAATGTTCATGGGTCGGCTAATGAGCTGAAGACAAAGGTAGCAGAGTGCAAAGCAGCTGGTGTCGGCGCAGTGGGTGCGCAGGGTACCCAAAGCAGTTAGAGCAGTTGTACCCCTCAGTTCTATTGCACAGCATGTGCCTATGGTTCCTAATGTATCTGTCATCATATTGGTATGTCTTATAGGGACTGCCTGCATGTACAGTCAGGTCATATTGCCAGGTCCTTGCTCTTGGGCTGTCTCTGCTGCTGGTGATAGGTGCAAGGCGGAGCCCATATGCCGCTTGTGTGTAGCGATGATGGGAGTTGTCAGGCCCTAGCTGTTCAATTTGTTTATAGTTGGCTGGCAACTGGGGCTGAGTAGCTACTTTGTTGACATGACCGTCTGGCTCACTCAGGAGCTAAGGGCTATGCCTGTTGTGTAGCAAGCATAACAGTGCCGTTGTGCTCAGCATCTGGCCATAGCTACGCACAGGATTATGTGGTGTGCCTGGCGTTTTGGACCTCTGTTGCAGCAGTTGCCACAGTTGCCGCTACCATGTAGCAGCAGCAGCAGCTAGTATTTGGTGCTGTGTCATCCACTGATGTGGTGATGCATGCGGTTCCTCTGGCAGGTTCCAACAGACCCAGATTCTGCAGGCTCGGTGCCTGTAGTGGCTACTCAAGTAACCTCCTCAGTGCGTGAGGCACTGAGCAATGATAGGGTAGTGTAGCCCATGGCTCTCCCCATGGGTGCACAGTTCAAAACAGAGGCAGATTCTGGGGATGTGCACGTGTTGCGTTGTGTGTGTGTGCAAGGGGTGGCCAAACAGTTGACGCCTCAGCAGTGTACTGCATATTTTCCCAAGCATGTGGTGGCAGATACGCCTCATAGTCGTGCATTTAAAGCTTATAATTTGCTGATGGCTGTGAAGGTGACATCCAGCATGTGGCCACATACTCGGGGCTTTGATCTTAAGCACCCTGCAGGCAATGCGAATGTACACCATCAAATATCTGGACAGTCTTGCACAACAACTGTGCAGGATTGTCCATATTCAATGGTGTACATTCGCATTGCCTGCAGGGTGCGTACATTTGTGCGATGTATATGTACCTTGTTCACCTGCTGCCTGCTGCCATGGCATAGGCTAGGTGTTACTGCTGAACAGCTTGTTGACAAGTTGGGGAGTCTATTGGGTTGTATTATCAAAATTAGGTAAAGTTTGCGTGCTGGGTGACTGGAATGCATCTCTTGGTCTATTGGAGCGGCAGGTTGATCCTGGTGGTGGTGGTCGTGTACTGGCCGTTCCTGTTGAAATGCAACTGCTCTTGGTTGATCATGCCTGCTTGCAGTACACCACTTGGGGCTCTAATCTCCATGACTTATGTTGACTTAACAACCAGATTGACCAGTATCACCAAACCTGGTAGTAGTACTTATCAAGTCAGTGCTGCTAGGTTGATAACTACTACTGCCAGATTTGGTGCTACTGGACACTCCACTTTACATCGAAATTGAATGGTGCGCGTACCAGAATTGATCACTGTGTCACTAATTCTGCCCTCTGCCCTGATGTTCTTGCTGTTAGAGTGTTGTCTGCGGGACTGGCTGAGGACCACACACCCTTGCAATTGCGTTTGCGCGTTTCTTTTGATTAAAGGATATATTGACTTCGGTTGTGCTCCTTTGCCAATTCCAGTTTGTTTGCTGGAGTCCTGTGCTCAGGATAGGTATGTATTGGCATTGGACAGTACCTTGCAACAGCTGGTGGTTACTCAGTGCTGTCAATCATTGCAGTCTGGGCCTTTCCCTGGTGTGTTTGACAGTACGACATCTTGCCTCGATACTGCTGTCTTGGATGCTGGCTTTGCTACAGGTGTGTCAAAGCCAGCAACTGGGCTGAGTGCTGCACATATTGGTTGTTTTGCTCTTCATGAGAATCACAAAGTCTCGTCAGAGCAAGCCAGGCATGTCGACGGCAACTGTTGGGCTCAACCCGGGGCAGTGTAGCTCATCATGCCGTGTCTGCCCTGCTCCAGGAGTGGCGTTGCCTGATGCGCATTGGCAGGGCGTGGTAAACAACAACATGCTGAGCGTGTGGCTTGTCTCCTAGTCGTAAATAAGCAACAGCTGTGGACTTTGCATCATTGTGTTTCTGTTGGCAGTGCCTTCATCAGGCTGGGCCCTGCTGCCCATGCATGGACCCTTTATTCACCTGTGCTAATAACACTCTTTTGCAGGAGCTGCGTCCGCAACATACATTGCCAAGTGCTGCATCTTTATCACTTTTGCAGCTCGCCACAGTACCCGAGGTTCTTATAACTCTTGAGCTACTCAAACATCAGACAGCTGTGGGTTTGGAAGGTGTTCCTGTTGTTGCATTGCAGGGCGCTGCTGCCTTATCGTGCCTTCCCCTGTGTAGTTTGCTTTCTGCCACTGTGATCGCCAAGTGTCTCCCTGTTGCATGGAGTTTGTCAATAAATGCTACCATCTATAAGAAGGGTGCATGGCAGTCAACCGCTCATCACTGCCCTATTGCTGTTACACCTGGTTTGTTCTGGTTACTTGCCAAGATCGTAACTGCACGTTTTTAGTGCTGTCACAGAAGCTAACCACATGTTACCTGACTATCAGTTTGGTTGTCGGCCGGCTCTTGGTGCCTGGCAACCAGTGTTTATCATGTATTGTTTGCAGGATAGGAGTTCGCGTCATCATTGGCCTATCTCTGCTGTCTTGCTGCTTTCCTTTTTTTCGTTTGATAAATGACTTTATGACTCTGTGCATCTCGACACCTTGTTCGCCATTTGTGAACAGATTGGATGTTCTGTGAAATTTGTACAGTTATTTAGGTGTTTAATTGCTGGTGCACAATACAGAGTGTGTACAGTTGCAGGACTGGCATTGACTTTGTTGTTACTTGCAAGGGAGTGAAACAGGGTTGTGGTTTGTAGTCCATAGCTGTCTAACATTCATTTATTGCCCATTGCTTTTGCTATCAATCAGGGTTGTCCTGCATGGGGCGTTACCTGTGGTGGTATTTGGCGGCCTTTGCCTATCTTGCAGTATGCTGATGATTTAATGTCATTGGCTTCAATTGCGGCCAATCTGCCTGCAGTGTTTAGAGCAGTACAGCACATACTGGTCCAACAGCGAGGCCAAGGCAAGGGTAATATGTTACAGCTAGTTTCTTGTGTCTGTTCATGGTCTGATCCGCCTTGCCTTGCATGCATGCAGCCTTTGGAGGAGGATGCATGCATACAGGGGCACTGCTGGAGGAGCTCCTCGAGGTGGCAACAAGAAGCGCTTGGGCAAACCCAAAGGATGTTGTCTGCACGGACTCTCTGGCTCGGGGTACCCCTGCAGACCGATTTCAGGCTGACCGGTCAGCAGCACCCGCCTTGTGGCATCGCCATCACTGGATGGCGGGCCCCTCTCATGTCACATGACGGTGTCAGTTCATTCGCCAGCTCATTGTTGCATGGCTCTATCTCTTCGACATGTCAGCACATTGCCATTGCATTTCGACATTATTCATGTCTCTTTTCCTTTCACATGTTGTTGGACGCATTGCGCAATGCATGATGCATGCATCTTGATGAGTGGTGAGTTGACTGCTATGTCTGACTCAAATCTAGGCGCTGGCGTCCAAGTGAGGCTGATCAGCCAGCTGGTGCCAGTTATGACTCTGCATGGGTTACCTTCAAGACAACTTAAGCTTAACATAAGATGCATGGCTCAAATTCTCTCAGAAGTTATTGAATGAGAGGCACTCATCTCATAAGGTCTAGTTATACCTGGCCCAAGCTCCATGCATGTTGGCTGTCTTGCATCGTACAAGTGTTAGGTTGTTTTCAGACAGTAAAAAATATATATAATAAATTATCATATGTTATAATAATGAACAACCTCGTTTGATTTTGCCAAAGCGTGTCAGGCCCAGGTGTCTCGGTGTGCCTGTGTGTCGGTCAGGTGTGTTGAGACATCTGTTCAGTATCGTCCAATGCTTAATGTGCAGTATTTGAATGTGCAAGCTAGGCATGTCATGCAAGCATGGCATGTCACATAGGTTTCTGGGTGGTTGCTGAGTCAGCAACCTTCAAAGAGGGCTATAAAGCTGGTTCGTCGCTTGGCTGCGCCAAGCTTGGGATTGCCAAACGTCTGGGCATGTTTGGTCATCACTCAGGCATTGCCTGAGTGATAGGTTGGTGACTGGGTGTGAACTATCATGGCTGGTCGTCAACCACCTCGATTCCCTAACTCGCCAGCGGGCTCGTTCTCCAGGCAACGAAGTAGAGAGCAGCTATATCAGCTGCAAACACCACTGTCTCTACAAGTGGGGCCATTCAGTGTTTAGGCCTCAGTTCTTATGATCTGTTGTAGTACCATCTTTGATCAGCAGCTGAGCTGCTGTACCGACATAGTGGGTCACCGACGCCCAGGTTTGTGACAAGCGTGTCCTGTTGCCATCTTCCTCAGCAGGCTGCAGCTGCTTCATGCAAGTGTGCGCACACGTGCATGCAGACTCTCTAACACGGTAGTATCGTCTTAGATGGTGGAAGTATCCACGTGTAACATCCATTCCCAACAACAATACGAAAAGTGGATGCATAAATTCCTGTGGAGTAAGATCCTACTTTCTGAAACTGCCACACTGCCAGAAATCATGGCAGTCACAATTTCGAACCACACCAAGTCGGTGCAAGATCTGGAACCTACGCAAAGCAAGATTGCTTTCTTCATGTCTACACAATGCAATCTGTCTGACAAAACCCTAACAATGCAGCAGCCAATCAGCTAATTAGCTATTGTGACAGTTGCTGTAGGATTGAACCCTAGCTATCTGCAGTTGGGCGTGTGACTGGAGCTGGTCCAATGATCCAACCTGATCGTGATACTGACTGTCAAAATAGTGACCCTTGCTGTCCCTCAACTGGAAGGACACAAGCCGGGCGATTGCAACTGCATCCATCACCTCCAGCTCCCTGGCTGATCAAGGATCCCAGCAACCGCAGGCTGGTGACATGCTTGACAATGGATGTCATAACGATTCGGATACTTGGCATCATGCAATGGCAATGGCGGCATGACGCAGCACATGTACACACCATAATCAACTTGGCACAGCCTGTGCACTTGGTGTACGCAAAGAATACATGTGTCCAACTTGGATGTTGACTGCCTAAAGTTTAACATATCCCTTGTAAGCATTGCCAGTTTATGATTACTATGGCATTATGGCGTCATTCTATAGAATTATGCAAAGCTTGCTATCCAGTAAACTGCATGCTGCCCTTGATACATCTGTGATAGATTTTGTGCAGTGGCAGCCCAGTGAGGCCAGCATAATCATGCATACTCCTCGAGCGTTATAATATATTGACAACTTAAGGGCCTTGAGGATGCTCCACATGTAACTCCATCACTGTTGCTCCCACGCACAGCCCGTAAGACCCTTGCCATCAACCACAGGTACCACGGTTGTGCTGCGTAAGTGGCATGCTCAAAATCAAACACACATCACTTGTATGAACAAAACAACAGCACACTGGTCGGTAGTACATGATGCAAGGTTATGCTGCAAACACACTCAAGTGGTCCACAAACAACCAGGTATGTATTGCCTGATTACCATGAGGTTTACCAACAAATGCACGTGCACCGATCTAGATACTCAAGTCAGCAGGCTGTGTTGTCTCTGCGTCTGCTGCAACCAGCAACACACCATTGGAATGAAGCATGCATATGAAAAGCTGCCTCAAACATACACCAGCAACACCTGTGCTGTAAGAAACATATCAACATCATGTGCGCAAACAGGAAGAGAAAGGAATCAAAGAATGTCTGATGAGTTGTGCAGAGTGCAACCACACCAGCTGCAGGCAATCAAAGTCACGCATGGTTCAGTGAGCAACACTTGATTAGGTGATGTACGTGTGTTGTCTTTGGGATTGCTGCAAGTCACATAGACCAGCAGATAATTCAGTGCCCTGAAATTATGCGTGATAGCAGGGAGAGGCGATACCAGCAATGACTGCCTGGAGTTGAGTTACGAGCAGATGCAGCAGCAGGCTTGTCTTCACCAAATAGCCAGTGAGCTATTCTTGCTTCACAGCGGATTTGACCACCACAATGACAGGCATGTCTGATATACACCAACAGCTACAGAGTTGAACACAAGCCCTCAGGATGTTGCCACACTATTGTCCAAGTCAAGTGTAGGCAAGAGCACACATGAGATTCATAGCAGTACTGGTGCAGTAAACCCAACCACAGATCCACAACGGTGTGCAGCAGGTGTATGATCACCAGTCATACAGTCCCTAAGACTGCTAGGTCAGCACTGGAGCGTCATGAGCTACAGATCCCCACGCAGCACCTGTATCCTGGCTTGCACAGAGCAAGCGAAGTTGTTCTGCTTCAGATGCAGATGAATTAAGAACCAAGTGCCCTGAGAGTGCAGCTACAGCACACTGTCAGCTGGCTGCAATTACTCCATCTCCCATTGGTTGAACCCAATGATATACAAATGCACTGCTGGAGCAGCTGTAATCAGGCAGCGACAAACACCACAAAGGGCAAAATAGAGTCTACGTATGCAACTGCTGACAAGTGCGTATTTTCCTAGGCTGCATGGCACCGCTGCTGTACAAATCAGCACACGCATGTGAGCCAGGCCTGATCACCCACTGATCAACAAATATTGTCCGTTGCCAAGCAGTTGTACGCCATGGAAACCCAGGAACATGCTCCATGCCATGCCTGGCTGCAGCAGGCAGATGAAAGAGCCACCTGGCGAATCAAGATATAAATGAGCCGCTGCGATGTGGCAGACATCCTGCTGATCATCAGAAGGTAATCCCAGTCAAGCTACCTGCAGCAAACCTTCCAGGTCTGCATGTCCTGGATACCACACTTGTGTTTGTTGGAGGACATAGGGCATTCTAGCTGATAGTAGCTGCAGCCTGGTGGCAGCAGCTGAGCTGTCCAGCGTGTACATCACTAGGAGGACAGGGATGACACTAGAGACCTATATATTGGAAACTGGCTTGGTGTCCTGCTCCAGCTGAGCCAGCCTGGCACGAACTGTGACCAGCTCATGTTGGCAGCTGGTGTACTGCTGCAGCAGCAGCTGCAACTGACAGTTACGCTCCTGCACGACAGCAACAACATGGCAGTGAGGCAGCTACAGCACTGGTAGGCTGATATGATCAAGATCGGCACCGCTTCATATGCAGTATAGAATGGCAAGACCAAGCCAAGATTACGTTATCACATCATAGTCAGTGCTCATCCGTAGTCTAATCACTTTTCATACACACGCATGAGGCTGCTGGAGGAATTCAGTGGGAGAGCTGGAGGAAGCACTTCACTATGGCAACATTCGGTGGATATTGCCATGTTTCAGCACTGGCGAGACCGTTTCTTGTTTGTGATGACTGTTTGAATGACCCCTAACACAGTATACCTCAGTAACCTGCATTCAGGTGGGCTTCCTGTCACCCCATTTAAGTGACTGCAGGAGCTAACCGCTGCAATTGCTCAATGCAGACAAAACTGAGGGACATCATAACGGACCCTAGGTCGCCATGCTACAGGCCATGGCTATGCTGTGCAAGACTTTGAAGATGTTCCATCCCATCCCACCTGCAGCTGCAAAGCCAGCTGAGCCTGGCCTTGATACGCTGATGACAGCATACGCTCTAATTCGAGGACCCTGCTGTTGGTGGGGTTGATGGATGATTGTGCTGCTGAGTCTGCTGCTGCCGCCATCATTGCCGGTGCTTTTTCTGTACCCATGTTGGTGCTGCCAGCAGTGACAGGAGCAGCAGCTGGGTGCACGGCTGGGTCAGAGAAGATGGGCTCTCCCGTGACAGAAATGTCATGAATGCCTGGTGTGACTGCACCACTGGCAGCAGCAGGCACTGCTGCTGGCGCCAAGCCCAAAAGATGTGCCAGAAGGGGTGCAGCTGCTTTCATTCTAGCAAGCTCATCTGCCAAAACAGCATTCAAGTCTGATTGCCTGTGGTCTTGCTGGGCACAGGACAACATGTTCCCTTCTGGTGCCATCTGTGCCCCAACTGCTGCACCAGCTGAAGGTTGGTTGGATACACTGCTACCTGCTGTCACATTGGCCAATGCCATAGCCAGATCGGCAGATCTATCTATCAAAAAGCTGTATGGCAGTGATACAGGTGTGCCTACTGCTGATGTGACACTGGGCGTCAGGGACTCAACTGTGGTGTCCAGCGAACTATCTGGGACCATGGGCCCTGTACTTGGGCAGCTATAGCCTGCAGATATGGGAGGAGATTGCGGTTTTGCTGCAGCTAGACTGGGATCCAGGGAGGCAGCAGCAGCAGCTGCCGCCGCCATACCAGCAGCACCTCCAAAACCACCAAGCCCTATGCTGCTCTCTGCTTCGTAAGCAGCCCCAGCGGCATATGATGCAGCAGCTGCTGCATTCCCAAAGGCGCCCATGGAGCTTGGTTGCAAAGCTGGACCAACTGCTGCCGCAGAAGGTCCAGGGTAAGCTGCTGGGATCTGGGCATTTGCAGCAGCAGCTGTGCTGTTATGCGGTTGGTGAGCATTGTTATTGCTGCTGCTTGCATCTGGATAGACCTTGGCTATGATGGCTTGAAGTCTGTCCATGTCAAAGCCACATGGTAGATTACTGGCACCCAGGGATGACACAAGGTCCTGATCTGTCAAGCCTGCCTCGCCATCGTTATCGTCATCTGCATCCCTGTCCAGCAGCTGCTGGAAGCTGCTATCCAACCCTGATGCTCCTGGATCTGGCCTGAATAGGTCTGCTGCAGTCTTCCTAGGCAGCTGCACCTGACCTCCGCGCCCTGGTGCAGCTTCTGCCTCCTGGGCACCTGAGAACCTCAGCTGCTGTCGCTTCTGCTGGCCACTGACCTGTTGTGGAACACCCCCCGGCAGCTGCTCCAGCATCTGCTGCTGCTGCATCGTCCGCTGCTCTGGCGGCAATGTCCGCAGAAGTTGGGCCTGCACCAGCTGCAGCTGTTGATGATGATGAGAATACATCTGTTGCAAAGTTGTCAAGTCCAGGGGTCCCGAGACAGTGGGAGACAGCCGCCGCTGCAAGACCAGCCCCAGGGCCTCATTTGTCGCCGCTGCTGCTGCTGCCGGGTCACTGCCTTGAGGCCCGTGCAGCCCCTGGTGAGCAGTCTGCTGCTGGTACTGCTGGTGCTGCTGTACAGGAGGTTGGTGCTGATGCTGCTGTGATGCCAGTAGAGGGGATGTGGGCTGCTGCAGCAGTCTGATGGGCATACTGGCCAACCGCACCGGTCCATCCTGACTTGAGCTGCTGGACACACTACCCTGGCGGTATGTGAAACTATGACCAGCAACAGACCCTGGTGTTGAGCGAGTCGGAAGGGCCTGCAGCAGCAGAAGGTGAGAGCACTCCTGATGGCGCTGGTGCAGGTGCATGATGTGCAGATATCCCGTCAGCCTGCATGATGGCACCAAAGGCCCACTTGACACTGGCAGGTAGCATCCCTGACAACAGAGCCGGCATTCTTCTGATCCCCATGTCCTATCCAACAGCAATGAGAGGACTTGAGCATACTCCAATCAGCAAAGGCCAGATGCAGCTGCTGGTACACCCGGCAGCTGCACACGCGCATCCGTGACCTATGATCAGGGCACCAGCCAGTCTGCCATCACCTGTCCCACTGGTCCAAAGTTTGTGAGTGCAGGCCCCTTGAATTCCACAGTGGCATGCAGCACACCAGACTCGCGGCCCTTGCGCCTCACAGGAACACTCAACTCCTCGAGGCCAGTCTGACGCACCTGCATCACAGGACGAACACACTGCCACTCAACAACCCAGTAGCAGCCCTCCCTCAATGTGATTGCAGGTGCACACTCAAGGAGCTAAGATTATTGCAGGAATCACTATGAGAGACACAATGATAGCTGCTCAGGCACAGACGAGGTCCAGTCAGCTGCAGGGCTGCAACAGCAGGACTGAAGTAGGTCTTTTTAGTTCATGCAGCCCATGATGCAAGCAAAGAGAGTGCCACCAGCCTGGGGTACACCAAGAGGCCCCATGGAAGCCTGGCAGCATAAGTAGCACATGGCAAACCGACATGCTAGTTGAAGACACTGCATGTGGTACAGGGCACTGTGCTGTTTGAAGACACTGCATGTGGTACAGGGCACTGTGCTGTTTGAAGACACTGCATGTGGTACAGGGCACTGTGCTGTTTGAAGACACTGCATGTGGTACAGGGCACTGTGTTGTTTGATTGAAGACACTGCATGTGGTACAGGGCACTGTGCTGGTTGAAAACACTGCATGTGGTACAGGGCGCTGTGCTGGTGTCCTGCCTGCTGAGCTGGTGGTGGTACGTACGCTGATGATGGGGATGACAGCAGTGCCCAGCACTGCATCTTGACTGATCTGATGTTCAGCATACACCTGTAGGTGGATCCAGCAGATTACAACAGCTGGTATTGGTTGCTGCTTGACTTGGTGAAGACAAAGGATGCAAGCAGCATGAGACTGACCCAGTGGCAGAAAAGATCCATCAAGGGTGTGCTGCTGCACCACGTGGCTCACTGTGGTGTTACCATGTACTGCCAGGGCAGACATTAGTTCATGAAATAGCAAGAAATAGCAAACACATTGTCGCTGGCTTGCGATAAGATAGAAGCCGAGTAGCGCCAGCTGGAGTGTTTCGAAGTCGGAAGGACATCCCGCTTGCAGATGCTACAGCATACAGACTTACAGTAATATTCACTCCTGTTTCATTGCTAACTTGAAAGAATAACGTCTCGTTCCATACGGGATTTTGTCCACCATCTGCAGGGCCAGGTGGCAGCACGCACGATAGCATCTTATCAGTGGCAAAGCAGTAATGCAGCAGATGGTGAATACCACCTGCTGCTGCATTTGCAACGAGCAGCATAGGCCCGGGTATGCAATGCGTGTATTGGCTTGTACTGGTGCAGGCTGCACAAGCCCCGCTAGCCCGGGGCCTGCACCTTTTGCTGTCTTGCTCCTGCAGCTGTAGACGCCACAGTCTACTTGACAGTATGGCTGTTGGCGGCCTGCGGTCAAAGACACAGGTGTGAGCCCACAACATCTGTGGCACCACAGAACACGACTGCTGGCATACCTGTCATGTGCTGTTGGCAGAATAAGCAGGTGCTGCTGGACTTGGCAGCTAGTGCGCTGGCTAGCTGTATCCAGAGATACTTCAGCAGCTGGGCTTACCGAAAATGTCGTGCTTGTGCAGGTTGGTTGCTGATCGGACTGCGTTGATGCAACAGCGGGTTACTATTGCCTTGTGTAAGGAAATAAAGGGAGCTGCCATGGCTGCTTACTTGTCAACTGCAACCGGCCCCTGGCCATGTTGGGCGCTCCCTAAAGGAGCGTTGGCGGGTGTCGACTGGCAAAGTGCTCTACCCTCAAAGTTATTTTGTGAACGTGTGTACTTATGCGACCGCGAGTGGCCAGCAAGAAGCCCAAGTTGCTATCCCATGTCCAATCGCCCAAAATGCATTGAGGAGTCTCTTCTTTAACCACGCCTATCTACCTACAACAATTCCTTTAGCAGCAAATAAAATGCTTGACCTGCAGCCAGCGGTGCCCCAGAGATGAGAGGGCCCCCGGGCTTCGCGGGTTACTTAGTCATTGTGCAGCACATACGTCAGGCTATGGCTTGCATAGTATAATTCTGAGTGTTGTTGGATTTCTACTCTCATCTTGGTGTCGATGCTCCCTGTTGACAAGATTTTCTGACCTGCTGAGGTGCCTTTGGTTACTCGGGCTTGCAACCCGCAAAACGTGCATCAAGCTTACCAACGTCGACAAGTATCAGTTTGGAACAACTGAGGGGTGTTGATCTGCCATGGCACTCAGGATCTTTGGCAAGGGTGTGCAGCAGCAGCTGGCTCAGCAGATACACCACGCCGGGCGATCACGGTGGTGCAGTTCAGTAACAGGTGACAAGCAACAACTGACGCTCGCCTAGTTATTCTACGTAGACTGTACGTCGGTGCTGCCTGTCAGAAACAGTGACACATGGTGCATCGTCTGCTTGTTCCCATGCACGGCATTGCACTGCCATCTGCGTCAGAGCATGTATGTCGACTATTATACAGACTTGAAACTGTATAGACTTGGATAAATTGACAGGTTAGCCTGCTTAGCTGTTGATGATGCTGCAACTTCTTGGAATGCGGCGTTCAGGGGTGCATTTGCTTGTGTTGAGCCGCAACCAACCATCTGCATTGCATTTGTTGCATATTTCAGGCAGTGCAAAAGTGAAGAAGCCAGAACAGATGACCGAAGACGAATTGAGACAGTCATTGCCCTCCATGCTGTTCACCACTAGCAACCTAATATGGAGCAGTAAGTAGCCCGTGCAGTGCAACATTTGTCGCTGCTGCGCTGGACATGTAGCCTGAGACAGGATAGCTGCCTGTCCTTGCTGGTCAGTTTGCAGTGTGATATGGGATGCATGAACCTGAATCTGCACGCTATAGGACCTGCCGCTGTGTCGCGCTATGGCTGGTGCTCTTCACTAGCCAACAGTGTGCTGCTTGGCATTGGTTGTAGCTCTCACAGCTTCAACTCCTTCTAACTACCTGCAGCAACCCTAGCAGTAGGAGTGGCAGCAGGGGGTCTGCTGGCCATGTTCTGGGTGGGGACGTTCATCACAGGAGCAGCAAAGTCACTCAGGCACCTGGAGGAGCCAGCATTAGCCCCTCCCCCACAATCCAAGCCACTAACTCAACTTATAGCTGAGCGCAGGGTGAGCAGGCTATTCACAAGTGGAATTTACCTACAGTTGTCATCATTTTAGTGGTAGACAGTAGATCAGTATGGGCAGACCCCAAGAAGTAGCAGCCAGCTATCATCCTATGTATTTGCAGTGGTCTGCAGTGATACTCTCCTGGCTAGCTGACAGCAAGTTGCACTAGGGATAAGGCAGGCCGCCATTTCACTGGGTGTGATGTTGCAGCAGACTCTTCTATCCAACATGTCTGTAGACTGCCGCAACTTTGGATGCATGATGGTCCACCCGAGTCAGGTCAAATGTCCTCAACATGTCTCCCCTCAGGTGCAGGCTGTCTGTATGTTGTCTACTTGTGCCAGTGTAGCTGACTTGCATTATTGCGCTCATGGCCATGCCACAGGCTGAACTTCAAGCTCAATTAAGTGAGTTGCAGCACTTGCCGCGTACAGCTGAGACCAAGCAAGCCCTAGCAGTAGTAAGACAGGAGCTGAGACAATACAGGGATCCTAAAGCATCCTGGTGGAGGTGGTGGTGATAACATGAGCACATGGATGAGTCTATGGCAGCACTGCCACTTCACTCACATCCCCCGCTTGTGACAGCACAGCACATTCAATTCCCACAGTGACCACGATCGGGCAGCAGTCATTGCAACCGTTGCTTGAAGCACGTGCTTTTTCAAGGCGGGCAGTAGTGCCCCCCCCCTCCTTCTTGAAGATGCAACCTGCCAGTTGGTGGTTTGAACATCACTGTGGTGCAATAGTAGAGCCTGCAAAGTACGCTTGCCAAGGCTGCCATTCCAATAGCAAGGCAGTCCAGTGGGGCAGTCGTCTGACGACATTGCATTTGTGCAGAATCACTCAATGTATGTAAAGAGTCTCCATGCACCAGTGCCATGGCACTACCAGTCCATGTTGTGGATGCGCCAGTGAATGCCATGACCACGTGCTGTTCCGCTCAGCGGCAGTGCAGTGTCACGGCTGTTAGTGCAAGGGCAACACTGTTGCACTGGCAGTGCGATTGAAGGCTCAGCGTTAGTATTGCGCAATCTCACACTGAGCTTCTAGAGGAGCACTGGTCACTTGATTCTGGCACAATCTACCTCGAGGAAACCATTTGACTGCCATTCAGTGGCTTGAAGCCAATGATACCTGAGATGACTGTTGATTCACTGTGGCACTGCCATACCAGTGGTCAAAACTGCCGGTGGTGTTGTGACACACCATCTTCAATGCGGTGGGCCACCGCTGCAGACCATCTGAGACTTTGAATGGCTGGGGCACCTTGTCCACAAAGTTGATACGCCATACACAACAATGCCACATCACACCTTGCAACTGGAAAATGATCGTAACAGTGATTGTTGCGTCAACATGGACGAATTTGTGAATGCACAAACTTTGGCCCCAGGCAAGAGGCTGCTTGGATAATTTTGACTGGGTCTGCATAGCTGCATGACAGACCAAGTGCTGACTGAATCCTCCTGCATGCCAGACTCTCATTGGATGCCAAGTGCCACACACCACATAAACCGCAATTAATACAGTGAGTATCAGCCATGTGCTTGTATGCATCAGACAAGGCAGCTAATCCAGCTGTAGACGGCAGCACATATGCTGTGCCAAAGTCCTGATAGGGTTCAATATTCTACACTGGGGCCCGGACCTCAACGCGGCCCAATGAAGCCTGAGGACCCAGCCTGCTCATCTAAACTCTTAGAAAGACTCGCACTTGCAACTTAGAGCCCATGGTCAGGCCCCTCGAGAGCTCTGGCTGGTACTCCATTGTGGAACATTTATTTATAATGCCAATTTGCGATTGAGCTGCTGTCGGCCGACCATACCAACAAGCTTATAGCACAGCCGGCAGTAAACAGGACGTAGTCCAACAACTGACAACACCAGGGTTGTCCCCACACATGATCTGTAGATTATATCCAGCTGGGACAGCATTGCAGGGCTGCGGATTTACAGAAGGTGACTATGCTGTTAGCATAGAGCGCATCATCAGCACAACATCATAGTCGAAAAGGCCCACAGGTGAAACACCACAGCAAAGTCTGACAGCACAGTCAGGCCTGCCACACGAAGCCTTGGGTAGGCACACACATAGCTGTGAGGCAGTAATTGCACCTCTCGTGCTCCAGCAGCTTGCGTACCTCGCAACTGCTTCAAAGGATGCATCCACCCTGTCCCAAGGCACGCAGTATATCCACGCAGCAAACCTCTTTCCTGGTTGTGGCGAGCTGTCACTCTGTGAATATTGGGCAATGACATTGCCATCCCGGCAGGTTAGTTTCCACTCTGACAGGTCCTGGCCCTCAGTGCTGCTGCTGCCGGCTGTCAGACTGCTGGGTGGATGACACAGCTGCAGCGCTTCCTTCTGGTGTCACTGGTCCTACAGAGTTTAAGGGTGTTCCTGCTGCTCCCGCTGCTTGTGGTATCCTTGCCAGTGCTGTTGCAGGAACAGCCATCCCAACCGCTGTTCCTGCTGCTGGTTGAGGCAGGGGATAGCTAGCATACTCTGCATAAGCAGGCGGCTGCGGCGGATACATCACCATGCCAGAAGCCCCAGGCCCACTAGGTGCAGCAACATACGGCGCCCAATTGCTTGCTGCTGCTCCTGCTGAGCTGGTCTGCTGCGCCTCAAACATGCCTCCATGCTGCTGTGGTGGTATGCAGGCTGCATCATACCAGACGCTGTTGTTTGGAGGCTGATTGCCATTGCTGGTTGTGTTGCTATCTGCTGGGGCTCCTATCACCACCGTCTGCATGGGGATGTTGTAAACTGGAATACCAAGAGCTGGGCCGGGTCCAAGCATGGTTGGGCTCGTGACACTGCCGCTGGGGGCCTGTGCAAATGCATTTGAAAGTTTGGTACCTTTACTGCAAAACCCGTTGCCTAATCAGTTGCTGCAACATCCACAAGCCGTAACGAATGCTGACAGCCGAAAGAGAAACAAGTGTTGATGGGAACACAGATGGATTTTGCCTAGCTCACTCAAGCTGCAACCTCACGACAGCAGCAGGCAAACCTGTAACGAGTGGCAACAACACTCCATTGACTGATTGACTCACCACTTCCTGCGTGCTGTGCGGTCTCTCTGGCCTGCCAAAGCGCTTGAATTTCATCCTGAACACCACGACCACTGCCATGTGCCCAATAGCAGCGCTCAAGCAGATGATAATACGCAAAATGTCCCTTGCAATCACCATGATTGCAAATGCCAAGAGGTAAAAGACACAGAAGCCAAGGTTTAAGCTGTAAAGGCTGCAGCATGAACGACCAGAACTGCTGGGAATGTCACTGTATCTGGTCTTGTAACACAGTATTTTGGGATTGGGCCATTGCAAAGCCACAATCAACCCTGCAAGTCATCAAAATGTGCATTGATGTTGCTGATGGTGCTGCCACATACAGCTGCCCAGGCATTGTTGTCTGCTAGGGCTGCCAGTTGATCTCGTATATAGGTGCAACGATCGATGTGCAACGCTGTTTAACGTACATGCGGCTACACCTTGCTAATGTTGCTGATGCAGCAAGGACAGAGGGGCCCGGGGGAAGCGAGTGTACAGACACTGTTTGCAGAAACGTCACGGCTTGAAAGCATACTACACACACTTGTTTTGTATACTGGTTGAAGAATGGCTCTTAATCTGGTGAGCTTGCTTACCGAGAATGCCAAAGAAAGCTGATGTCACTGCAAAGGCGCCCAGCCAGAGGTTGGTCACTATGCTAGCCGCTGTATACTCCGGAGAGGGCCCACTTAGGTCAAGCAAACCTGCAGTACTGTCATCGTCCTCAGCTGCAACAGGATGGCTGATTGCAACAAGTAGGACTATAGAGCAAGCGACCCGAATGCCGCTATGCACTGCCATTGCAAGGTGGAGCAGCTGCTGTATCAGAGGACTGCTGATTTGCTATCAGCTGTCTCCAAGGGCCTTCATGCAGCCGTTCGTGGCGTTGCTTGGCGCACTGCAAGTACTTCAGCTGCTGTACGAGCAAAGCGGACCTTTGTAATACCCAGTTTTTTGGTACTTATGTCAGGTTTAACTATAATATGTATAGTGGCACGATATTGATGCTCATCCCCTGGTTGACATAACTCAAAGCCTGTGTGGCATGCTTCAACTTTCAATCAATGAACCCCTTCAGAAGGGCCGCTTCTGAGCTGCCCAACAGTCGTGTGTGTTTGGTAGCATGCATCATCATCACCACAGTCTGGTATGAAAGTGCTGTCATCCACGTTGGCTTGCCCGGATCCGGTGGCATGGAAACCTGCGCAGCCCATTCACAGGAAAAAGAGAAGTAACCCATTCGACAATGGTACCTGTGGAAGGCACAATTGCATAGTGCCTGAGCGCCTTTCAAAGACAGTGTCTACTGAGTACAGAAGCAAGAAACCACCTAAAACGCAAAATTGCTGCTCAGTGAGGTTCGACTTGCCTGTATGCTTGCGTTTAGGCGATGATGATCCATTGAGGGATGAGTGATACGCTGCACCTGAGAAAAATCAGCACTCCCAGCCCTGGGCAAGCTGCGATCTGTTGCAACCAGCAAGCTGCCAGCAGGCTGCACAGTCAAAAAGACAGTCAGCTCAGGTGACCACATCAAATAAGGTCGTTTATTGTACTTGACTGCTGTCTGAAAACAACCCAACATCTGCACAGTAGGTTCAAATGACCAGCTTCGCCCAAAGTGCAGCAGACTCAAAGTCAGGCAATCGCCTCAAAGCGTCTTGTCCACAGCCAGCCAGTCATGCTGTTGGCAGCACCGCATTCTGCTGCTTTCACGACCAAAGGCCCGAACGTCTTTACAGACTTTGAGTCAGCTGCCCACACTGAGCCCTTGGAATGGCAAGCTGATATCATGAATGAGACGGCAGCCATCATCATCCTTGTGGTGTGCAGTGACCACTGATGTGAGAGCAGCTGAGTTTGATGATCATTCATGCACAGGCACAAAACCAACCTGTCAGCACGCAGGCAGAGCGCCACCGTACAATCGCATGTAAGCTTATTTGCCAGCTTATCCAAAATGCATGGGCTTAATCCCTTCCACTGTATGTTTCCCTTGCTGTCCAAGCTGCTGCAACCTTGCGCTCTGCCACCACCCTACTGCTACTGTTGTTTCTTACTACCAGTCTCTGCTCTTGCTCGTGCCTTGGCTTTCCGTATGATTTCCTTCTTTTTCACAGCAACCATGAGATTCGTCACCTCCAGTAGATACAGAATCTGCAAGCGGCCAGAACACCACAAGCAACAGATTTGAGGGCAAGACTGCTGACCAGTGATGCAGCGTAACTGCAGAACACTTCTGCTTCCTACCACGCAGCAACACCAAAACTGTGGTGTAGGACATGACACCACCAGGCATCAAGGGTATAAAATGTTCCGCACTCACCAGCACAGTCAACAGATTGATAACTGCCGGCCCTGAGACCAGCACACTATAGAAGATGCCATGGCTGTCAAAGTAGTTCTGCGTTGCAAACTGCTGCCAATGCTCTGATGCCAGTGTGTTGATGCGCTCTCCAAAATATATGGCTGAACCTGCAGAGCACTAGGGACAGGGTCTGCCATTGATGTACAGTGTTGCTGTAGTGCCCACTATGCAGTGTACTTCCCGACACAGCCTTGACCGTTATCTGCTAAAAGTCATGCGGCGTCGATATGCTGCACAGCAGAGTAATGGCTGGTGAGGTTGCAGGAGGGAGCAGTTCTGGCATCTGCAGGTGCTTCTGTCTGCTACATGCTGCACAAACCGCCTTGATGCTGCAATACTGCATCAGGGCCGTAAAATGCAGAGACCATTAGGCAGCCACACGGCTTGACAAGCACCTGGTGCATTGACACATGCTTCAGTAGCTGTGCAGCATGGCAACTGCTGGTTCCCATCATCCTACTTACCAAAGAAGAGAAATACTAGGCTCAAGAAAGATGTATTCCGCCGCATAAGCAGCACCAGCAAGAAGGTAAAGACATGTGCAGCCAGCAGCCCTATGATCCATGTCTCCTGCAGCGTGCACAAAATACACAGCTTTACAACTAACTACTACAAAGCACACTGGGCATGGTCATTGTTCTGGTCTGTCGTGATTATTCTTTGCTGCTGCATCCCACCTTCCAGTCCACTGCATGAATAAATGCTTGCACGTTCTCCCAGAAGCTCTCTGTTTGATCGGACGCCCTCAACGCGGCTTTCACTTCTTGCCACACTTGATCCTTGATATTTTGAAAGTCCATCATACTCCTGTTGCTACTTGTTCAGGTGCGTGATCCTATCAGGAACAACCACCATCAGCATAGTTTACAGCCTGGTATCTCAGATACAGATGCCACAAGCACGGCGAGAGTTGTGGAGTACAGGTTGACTGTGCTGTCCGCATGCTGTTCTACGTGCTGTTCCGTGCAAGCTCCGATCCATGCTCTGACTATTATTTGTGGCACGCACAAGCTTTTCAAACCATAATATCCGTTAACTGCCAGTGACAATGACAGGCTGACTGACGGGGTCCTCATACTCATTTCGAGTGTGCCAGTCTCTCTGGGTCGAGCGTTCACATGCCTTAAGATTTGCATTAAGAGCTATCACAGAAACCTGAAGGGGCACACCCCTCGTTCGCGTTGACGACCAACTGTCCCACCTGGGGGTGATCAAAACTCCTACTTGTTGCAGCGATCCACAGAGGCTAGGCGCCAGCTTGCTTTCAGTATGCCTTCAGCACAGCATGTGCTGTTAGCTATTCACATCAAACGTACAGATAATGTTGAGCTGAAGAATCCTATACTGTCATATATCAGGGAGACGTATTCAGACCGTGAGGCCGAGGATGCAGTGGACGACTTAGCGGCTATTCAGGCTCTAAGGAATGACATTGTTCAAGCTCAGACCGGCTCACAGCTCAACGCCAAGGACACATACATTAAGTGAGACCTGCAATCAGCAGCTGAATATGCCTTGCATGCATATTGGGTTTGCCATTTTTGGCTTCTTGTGCATAATTGTGCCTCACGGATAAATCCCTTGCTGAGCAATGCAAAACTACTTAGTAAATCATGCTGAGCAGTGTTCCTGCTGTGTTGCCCATGTGTTACTTGGCAGGTACTTCAAGTGTCTGACAGCCATTGAGACTCGTTTTCCCATCAGCAATGAAAAGGGCAATGTGCGCATCACCTTCCCTTGGAATGATGCCTTTCGCAGCAGCAAGAGGACCCAGCAAGCCAACATTCACTTTGAGAAGGCTGCGATACTCTTCAACGTTGCTGCAGTGCTGAGCCAGCAGGCTTTGCAAGTTGAGCGCTCAACTGCTGAGGGCATCACGCAAGCTTGCAAACTCTTCCAGGTCAGCAAGGGCTTGAGCTGAAACAGCTCGACTGCTGCCACAATGCAACCAAAGTGCAGTATTTACACCATGCAGTTCCGTTGCAGCTCACCAAAGAAAATCCATGGCACTGGCCCCTTTCCCTCGTGAAGACTTGTTTTGTCCTTGGCTTATTACAGCATGCAAGGAGCACCTGCAGCTGATCTTGTGTGGTTTTATCACATCTACAGGAGTCAGCAGGCATGTTTGGACACCTCAAGGAGACAGAAGCCAGCAAGATTGACAACCCACGCCCTGTGGATCTGTCACCAGAGTGCCTGAGCATGATGGAGAAGCTCATGCTGGCACAAGCTCAGGTGGGAAAACGACACTTCCAGCCTACAGAAGCTGCAATAATGACTTGAATTGAAGCCTGGCATGGTATAAGTATCACTTTTATTTTTGACTGCAGCTGCAGCACCTGCAGAGACAACACTGCACCAGCTGCCCTGTGTTGCGTGTTTGAAGGAGCTCTACAGTAGTTCAGCCCCCTCTCTTGAATCTCATTTGATGCAAGAGATTCTGGCCTCCAGCTTTCACAGCTGTTGATTTCCTCTATCTGTAACTGTATCTATCTCTGTATACATCATTGCTTGCAGGAGTGTGTATACCACAAGGCTGTGATGGACAAAAAGAGCCCCAGCGTGCTGGCCCGCTTAGCAAAACAGGCAGGCAACTTGTATGGCGAGGCATCTGCCATGTTCAATGGACCTGTGCTGGTGCAGCACTTTGAACGCAGCTGGGTGTCCCATACACAGATGAAGGTGGGACCTGCTGCAGTCGTATGTCTTGTCTCTAGGCATGTTTTCTAGGCATGCAGCGAAATATATTTGTAGCTGCTCAATGTACTGGTGGCCAATTTGCCACAGCGTAACACTCATTTTTTGTGCAGGCAACAGTTGGTCTGGGTGCCACCTGTCAAGAATGGTTTTCATCTCTTTTCTGCACACTTCTGATGGCTCTTTCATCACCTGACAGGCTGCTCTGCTGGACGTGAACTCGCTCATGGATCAAGGAAAGTACTACAACTCCGAAACAAAGATTGCCCTGGAGGTGGCAACACTTGGGGTGGGTAATCGCACAGATGACTGCAGGAGTATGTTCAAGGCGTGCGATACCTGTGGGGCTTGCTGCGCCTCCACCGAACTTCAATGCTGTCGCTGATCTTCTTCCAATTGACCTGTATTGACAGCATTTGAGTGCTGTGCATGTCGGGCCACCTGTGACAAACACCACAAGCAGGGCATACATTGCTTTTGTGGGTCACTTCCTGCAGGAGGCATTCACCCGCATGCAGTCTGTCAAGGCACTGGCGAAGGCAGTTAACAAGGAGATGGCTGAGAGCCTCAAGAGCCAGGAGGAGCAGTTGCAGCTGGCACTTACAAAGGCGCAGAGGGACAACAACACTGTGTACCTGGAGCGTGTACCACCCTTTGCAGGTAACACTGCTTTAGATGACAGGTGGCGATGTACGATAAGCATTAGGGGTAATGTTTGGAGTCTCCCTGTGCTGTCCCTTGTTGTCTGACAGCTGTGTGGATAGTCCTGCAACCAGCCGATCCATGTCAGGCTCTCCAAATACATGTCGTCAGTAGGTCTAGACTGTGTCACATGCACCCCATGGCTTCTGCGCTGCAGATGTACAGCCCATTCAACCAGCCCTATTGGTCAAGTCTTCACCTCCTATCAACTTAGACGCATCATCTGAGAACCTGTTCAGTGGTCTTGTGCCTGACAGCAGGTAATGAGGAAGACAATATTTGTGCAGAATAACCGTTTCCCTGTCATCAGCCAAGTTAATCAGGAGTTTGAGCCACACCATTGGCCCAGGTACTTTGTTTCTCTCAATGTGCCATGGTCACTAGTGCCGTAAAGCAATTGTACAGCAAGGGCAAGCCAGAGTGATGGCCCCTTCTGAACTCAGATATGTGACCTGGCTCTTCTGCATCACCTGTTGCACTGCTGCGTGCAGTGCCAAGGCTTTGAGCAAGTACACAGACATGGTAGACAGTGTAAGCCGGGAGCAACTTGGCAAGCTGGCTGATGCTACAGATGCTGCACGCCTAGCACTCAAGCAGGTGAGTCCCGCCCCTGTCAAGCCTTTGCAGAGGTGCAGCATAGGCATGCCTGCAGCTTATGAGGAGCACACAGACATGCCATAAGCCTAATGATCTGTCACTGCAGGCTGAGCTTCCTGACCTGTTGGAGGCTCTTGATGGATCCTCGACTGTCAATGTACCAGAGTCGCTACTTAGGGACATAGAGGAGGTCAATTCAATTGGCGGGACACAGCATTTGAGAGAGGTGAGGCGCTCTGACAGGGTTTAAGGGGGCTGGGTGTTGGTGGTGTGTGTATAGTGTGCATCTTGCTGCATCACGGATCAGACTACCTCACAGTGGCCCTTCAACAACAATGGGGCGGTGCTGTTGATGCTGTGCATCAGAAGCAAGTACTTTGAATGTCATTGGTATCACAAAACCACATTGTAGGTGTTGGCTGCTGCTCAGCTCGGTTATTTTGCTGATCATCATCTGGTGGTGGTGCAGATCCTACAAGAGATGGGTGAGCTCAGGCGTCATGTTGATGCTGACCTGGCAGCCTGCCAACAGAGCTTGGATGAAGAGGCATCAGCAGACGCACAGGCGCGAAGCTCGTATGGAGATGAGTGGCGAGTGCCACAGAGTGCAACACTGGCAAAGCATCTGTGGGAAAAGCTGCACAGCTACAGGTGCAGTTGCCATGTCACAGGCCACTTAATCTCCAGCTGCAGAGTTATTCAACAGAAGCAGCCACCCTGCAGCGTGTCGATGCTGTCATTAGCAGGCACCTGCTACCTGACATGCATCACCTGAAGAGAGCTCGTCAGAGGTTTGAGCCAGTGTTGTCCTGCTTGAACCATCTGTGAAGGAGGCGCTACCTCGCACTGGCTTCTGCTGGACTCGTTATTGCGGTCTTTTGCCAGTTGTCTCCTGCATATCACTGCATTGTAGGTCAACAATGGCCCAAGCTGGTGAATCAGATGCCAAGGTCATTCAACGCCTGAATGAACATGAAACAGCATTTGCAGCACTGACCCCAGATTCCGCAGCCACCCAACTGCCACGCCTGCAGGTGGGGGTGTTGCCCTTTTCTTTGGCCATTTGTACCTGCAATGAGCAGTGCTCATAAGATGTCTTGTTGATTGTGGCAGCCAGCAGTCATTTTTCTACAAGTTGCAGAATCAGCACAGGTTTCACCTGTACGTGTCTTATCTCCCGTTGATCATCAGATCTGCTCCCTATTTGAATCTGGGCTTACCTGTTCAATGGTTGCAAGTGCCACACCTCCTATGTTGCTGCAATGTGCAATCAACTTGCAGGCCCCGCTGCTGTCAACTGGCCCAGCCGATCCCGCTGTAGTGGTAGCAAACCTGAGGAGGAACATGGAAGCTCTTAATCAACTGAGCAACGAAAGAGCAGGTGAGGTTGTATTGCTGAATTGAATATTTGTTGCTCTTTGCACACCCTGGTCTTGTTTGATGAGGTAACAGGCTGCATCTTATTGTTCTGGTGTGTCCAGCAGTGTAGCCACACAACAGGCAGGCATTGGGCTAGTTGTGGGTTGAATGGCTGTCGCAAGAGTGATGCCTCGACCTGCATGCTCTCATTTCTCCTTGTGGCGATCTACAACTCCAGCTGCTTTGGAGATGACTGTCAGCGGCCCCTGAATAATTCTAGCTGGGGCTGCACTGTCCTCCTTCTGCAGGCCTTGAAGAGGCTTTGAAAGACCTGAAGACAAAGGACAACATCCTGCCAAAGCTCATGTCAGCAGGTACCAGCGGCACAGATGCCCTCTTTGGCAAGGAGCTCAAGAAGTATGATGGTATCAAGGCAGATGTAGCCAGGAATGTTGCGCGCAACACTGAGCTGCTGGCCGCCATTACTAGAGACGCACAGGTAGGAGATGAGGCACAGGCACTTGCAGCTGTTTCTGGAAGCTGCCCAGCAGCTGCAACCTGCAAGTGCAGCTGAGCCAGGTGGTCTTCACATCCAAGCTCCCTGAGCTGTCCCTGTTAATGCCAGCGCCAGTTCCTGCTTGAAGTTGTTCCTCAGCATTGATAAGTAGTCATACACAGCATCTGCGTCTGCTTGGTGGCAGTCCCACTTATCTGTGGCTGCTCATCCTGGCCACTTCATGCATGCTCCTGCAGCTGTTTAAGGCTATCTTTGAGGTCCCTGCGTGGCGTGCTGCATGTGAGTCAGCTGCTGCTGGCATCAGAAGCACCCTGAAGACGTACAAGGAGGTTTTGGATCACCTAAGTGAAGGGTTGCGCTTCTACATGAGCCTGCAGGTATACAATGCATGCTTTATTGGCAGCCATGTGGCAGGACAGGAGGTTCTGCTTTTTGAGGGACACAAGTCCAAATTGCCAGCCTGCAACACAAGCGGTGGTCTATGTAATGTCAGCTGTGTTATGAATGGTGTGATGGCATCTTCATTGACCTCTACTACCAAGAAAGGCAGTAAGGTGTAAGCGGTTTGGTGCACAGTATCTGTGACTGCAATTTGTTGGTGGCTGCTGATGCTGCGTGTTCTGACTGCATGATTGCTAACTGCATGATTGCAGGAAGCTGTAAAGCAGCACCAGCAGCAGTGCAGCGACTATGCCTACACAAGAGCTCTGCAGCGGGATGATCTGAAGCAGGACCTTGACCGGCGCCGCAGAGAAGAGCGGGAGGCCAAGGCAGCGCAGCACCTGTCATACATGTCTATCAGTTCCAATCAATTGCCTGGGCCATCTTACCCACCACATCCGATGCAGACCCCACATGCTGCCCCGCCTCCCCCGGGGCCTCAAGCCCCTGCTTACATGAGCTATGGAGCCCCTCCGGCGGCATCACAGCCAAGTGGATATGGGCAGTACAGCCAGCAGCAACAACCCCCTCAGCAGCAATGGCAGCAGCCTCCACCCTATGGACAGCCTCAACAGCAGAGTTACCCGCCTTACGGACAGATGCAGGTGCAGCAGCCATACCATGGCAACTATGGCAGTGGATCACAAGGAGGGCAGCCTGCTGCACCCAACCCATACACTGGATACAATGCACCGCAGGGACAGCCACAGGCGGGATACTACCAGCAACCAGGTGGTCCACCACCCTCCCAGGGCCACTGGTGAAGTGAGTACTTGTCGTCATGTTATAACAATGATTCAATCGCGGTATTATCAAGTTGATATGGTATCGTGATGGGGAAGCTTCCTCCTGAAGGGTCACCCGGTGTTGATCACTGTGGAAGTACAGTAGCAGGTACAGCAGGTACTCAAGGCAGATTTAGGGCAAGAGGTGCAATAAGCAGCTTGCTCACTGACATCGACCACCTCATTCGGTGGTGAAACAGCAGACGCTTTCATTCTAGTGTGCTGCATTGTCTTCTGTGAATTTCCCTTGGGTAGCATGTATGGAAGATAACTGCAGCAGCAGCGGCGATGAGGTTTGCCTGCTGAAGTGTTCAGCGAACTAAGCTGCAGTTCAACAATGCTGAACTTGTGCGTAACTGGCTACTGACTCGTTCCGCAGGCGCTACACAAATTCACCGATGCGATCTCCTGTGATTGTGACGGCTGATAAGACATCAACAGCAATGACAACGCTTACGGTAACATAATCAAACAGCCGGGATAGCCAACGCAGCCGGAACAGCCAACGCAGATGGTCAAACACGGCAGGTTACGCCCAGCTTTTGTGATTGCATGGATCGAACGACAGGCGATCAGCAGCACGAAGCTGACAATTGAGTCCATGGTCAGATCGCTGTCGCATCAACAAATGTCAGGCAAACCAGGGCACAGCATTTCTGTGACAGGATGAATAAGGAAGACAGCAGTGTCGCCAGCTTGAAAGACTATCGATAATAAGAACATGATCAAGAACTATGAACGCCGAACATGGCCCTTGCAAAATTTTGTACAGACCATGACCATAAGTAGCACGTTGTGTTTTGTATGAGAGTCATCTATATCTACATTTACTTAAGTCAGTGATCGAACGTTTGTGCTACGAGAGCCTACTACTATCCCTTGCGGAACGCTCTAGTGATGATGGCTGAGCAGCTGTGATGCCCGGGCTGGGCTATATTCAACTATTGGGGATATACCTGTTGCTGGGACTTCAAGCTTGCATATCAGCTGTGCAAGTGGCTGAAAGCGGGCCATGCTCGCCTGTTGAGGATGCGTCTGGACTGATCACCCTGCAAACAGACTGCAAATGGACAGCTCCAGTAGCAGCAGGCATCAAGCAAGGCACTCGTGTGATTGCGGCGCGCAAGCGGCTTGACGAGGCTGGGACAGTCAGCATTTTCGCAGGAGATACGCCCGTCGTCTCCAGCACCGCTGGAGTGTCGCCAGGCAAGCCGTGATTGCTGTGTATGACGATTGCAGTGATCAATGCTCGCAGTGCTGCGGCCATTTTGAGCAGAAAATTCGTGCCCTAGCTGGTCGTGGTGGTTGCATACGGCCTTGATGAAAGCTGGCTCTGGGTGTCCCTTACTGTGCAGGTGCCTGGTTGCAACTGGAGCGTTTAGTGCTGGTAGGGTTCGCATATGCTGGCCCAGGCTCCACTGTGCCATTCCTCTGGCCATCTGGTTTACTGCAGCAGACACGAGCTGGGCTAAACTTGACAGATGTCAGATTGATCACCAGTGACCAAGATGTCTTCAACTTATGGTTGCAACAGCTTACTGATGGTGGTCGTGCAGTGCACTGGACAGTAAGTGAAGACAGCAGGGCGCTGCAGGTTGTTGTCTGGGGTGTTTCACAGGTCACTGCTGCATGGCATTTGCAAAGTGACACTGCTGGTTAGCCATCAGATCCTGTGCGCAGTTCATGTGTGAGAAGCAGCAAGGGCATGTGTGGACGGCATTTCCACTGTGCTCTCTACATGCTTTGTGCTTGCAGGACAACACAACATTCTTGCATGTGCACGAATGGACAGATGGGCGAACAACATTGAAGTCAGTGGGCTTACTATTACAGGCGCCAGTGCAGTCTCCCAATCCTCTGCAGCTGCCACAGCCCCTCGTCAAGAACTGCCTAGTGACTGCAACAAACTACACACTTGTACCATCAGTCACACAGAACGCAGCTATTGTCACGCCTGAGCCCCTGTTGGTGTACATAACCACCAACGTCAGCGTCGGGGCGTTTCCAAAGCTACCAACAATTGGAGTGCCTCTCAACAGGCCAGTAGTGTTTGTGGGGCTTCAATCACTTCCAACTTCCATAGATTTTCAGATGGTGGTCAACCAGCTTAACGCAACCGGGTCCAAGTTTTCAAAAACTACATTTGTGGGACTAGTGCTGGAGAACCTGGCGCCCGGCGACGCTATCACCAGTGCAGTGGCCGCACCATTCTCCATAGCAATCACCAATAATGTCTGGGCGGTTTATTATAACAGGTGGGTTAGGTAATGTGTGCGGCAGCTGCCAGGAAAGTGACCTTCATCACAGGGATCATGGCCGCAGGTTATGGGCACTGCTTCTCAATGCTGTTGCACACCCAATTTGATTGCCTGATGCACGTTCTGTGATGAGTTTGTGTTGGACATGGCTACAACTGTCACGCCTGCTGGTTGTTGTGATCCAACAGCAGCAGGCAGTCAGACCTGTGGACAAGCGCTGCTGTAGCAGACGAGTCTCATGAAGCCAGCATGCTGTTGTCATCAAACATCTTAGTGACCATGACACCTCTTTGGCACTGATGGCATAAATTTTGGGGCTCTCACTTCCTGCAGAACTGCCCCAAATGACACACGCCTGGCTTTCCTCAACACCACGCTGGTGCTTCCTGTTGAGTCTGAGATGGCATACGTCACATACATGTTCACTATGTACACTTCAACGCTACCCTACCTGCGGCAGCAAACCAGCTTCTACTCAGATGTGCTACATATGTCGACACTTCAGGTAATTCGATCGTGAAGAGTCTGGTGTTCTGTGTTGCCTGTAGCTGCGCTACTACCATGCATCAGGAGCCATTGCTGCTATACAGCAATCATCAGCAGCTGAATTACTTGAGCATGCGGCACTTGGAATGATAAGAAGACCAGTTGTTGGACAAACACAGGGTTGCTGGTGTTGCTCTGTTGCAGTTTCAACCAGGTCCAGGCAGCAAAGCTGTGACGGTCAATCGGCTGAAGTCCTGGTATTCATGGTGGAATGATGTGGTGCTCACGACTGTGCCAGTTGTTGCTGCATTGATGCCTATTCCCCCCCGGCCCATCACTGTCTCAAGCACCACACGGGCCTCGCCGCTAGTACAAGCAGCGCATAACGTCCAGGACCTCAGGGTGAGTCTGGGCACATTCATGGGTACTTCGTCACATCTGGCGAACAGATGCTGCTGTAACTCAAAACACAGCGAGCAGCAGCTACTTGTGGTACATACATCTTGAGAGTTTGCTATGTTGTCCTAGTCAGCGTGCGATCAGTACTCAAGATGACAACATATCCTCCATAACGCTTCAGTCGCAGCTGGCAGTGGCTGATGGTCTGTCCTTGTACTACCTGCAGGTGGCAGCCGAAGCTCCAGTAGTAGGCGACCGCCCTCACATCCTACTTTTGCTCTCCAACGTTGTTGTTGCTGAGCCAGGCAGCGGCACCAACACTGGCAACAGCAGCAGTCCTATAATGCTGCATTCTGAAATGACCTGGGTTGGGACCTCACCAGCCGAACAAGCTGCAGAGGCATGGCCAGAGATCGCGCACCAACCGAGTGCAGCACAGCAGCCAGATGCAGCTGGGAGTGTGTATGTCACCTTTGGATATGTGCGGGGAGCCGTTGCAATGGCTGATTCTTCACCCAATAATGCCCTGCAGCTGCAGCAGCTAGTGCTGGGGCAACTTCCACAAGGCCCTGATCTGACAGCTGCTGCAGCAGTTGCTGGACCTCATATTCCCAAGGAGCTGTGGACCATGCTGTTATGGTGCATTAACAGGTCTGTGCAAGAGCTTGGCTTAGGTCTGTACTTCTCACACCAATGCTGTGGCGGTCTTGTGGTATGTGCATTGGGTTGTTCTTCTTTGAGGCCTGCCAGGCTGTGGTGATTTCGCATTCAACATTGTCTTATTGAAGGCAACTTCTGTGTGTAGTTGTTGCCATGTCCTCTTGGAGGCAACTTACATGTTAGAAAGTTGCTACATGTTCTGACAGGCCGTTGAAGGGAAAGCCCCTCAATCTGGATGGAGTGGAGCTACAGCTGCCACAAGCAGAGCTAAATTATCTGCAGGTAGCAGCGCAGCGCTCCTCGGACTTTGTAGTTGAGCTAGATGGTGAGTTTCGATGCCATGATGTGCCTTGCACTGCAGCCAGTCTCCCTGTCTTACTAGCAGGACCATAGGTACTCCTTATTTGCAGCTTGAGGTAATCTGTCAATGGGGGGGGGGAGGGGGACCTGTTGGCCGCAGGGAACGGGGATCGATGTGCCAGGGCATGGCAGTGACTTGACACAACGAGGCAAGGGGCATTCATGTTATCCCTGTGTGCAGTGGCACCAGCCAACAGATGTCGTGTGAGGCGCCCAACAAGCTTGTTGCTGTGTGCACTCCTGCCTTGCAGGTGACGACAGTGCAGCGCTGACGTTCCAGGATGTGTCATGCATTGGCACAGACTGTGCCAGTGTGCATGTTAGTGCGTTTCAGGGGCCAGGGATGATAGCCTCAAACCTTACTTTGAGCTTAGATCCGGCCGCCGGAACAGCCATGCCAGGTTACATGTGGCCAGAGCAAGCCAGCATGCCGACTATTGCTCACACCGGTGGTATGGCTCCGTGGGCCATTGCAGTTGTGGCTGTCTGTGTGAGTCTGGCAGCACTGCTGGCAGCTGTGGGTGGCTTCTGGGTGTGGAGGCACAGACGCGCCGCTGCGCACAAAAAGTTGTTGCTGGACCCATTCAGCAAGCTTGAGGCTGGCAGTGCAGGATGCTGCAGCTGTCACGAGTGCTCTGAGGGCTCGCAGCATCTAGGGCAGAAAGGCAGCAGATGCAGCCGCCAAAGCTCAGGCGTGTGCACAACCCATGGTGCTCTGTCTGATGTGTGCCTTGCAGTAGGTAAAGGCAGCCCTTCACCAGCAGACAGTGTGTCTGACATTAAGCCTTCGACCAAGTTGCTGGCCAGCTTAGCAGCACATGCACTGCCGAAAACATCATCAGATCAGGCTGTGGATGGCATGATGGTGCCTGTGGCCAATTTGAAGCATGCAGTGAAGGAGTTAGAGCAGCAGCAACAGTCTGGTGTGCTTGTTGGTGAGCAGCAGTTCCAGCAGGATGTGCTGGATGTGTCAGGATTCAGGGACGCCCCTGTGCCTGTGCATGTGGCAGAGTCCTTTGCAGACAGCGTGGCTGCAGGAATGCAGCGCTGGCGGGCAGCAGTAAGCAGCACCACCATGTTGCTCATGGAGCGCAGAATGGATGCGGCACTGCCTGTCGGGAGCACCAGCAGTGGCAGCAGTGGGTCTGTCAGCAGGCCAGCAGGCAGCAGCGGCGCAGTGCCTGAGAAGCCAACAGCAGCCACCAAAGGGCACAACAAGCAGAATGGGCGCCAGCCAACAGTGACGCAGCAATCAGCAGTGTCCCTTGTGGGCAGTACTCCCCAGTTGCAGCTACTAGAGCTGCTGGGCCAGGGCAGCTTTGGCTGTGTGTACTTAGCAACTTGGAGGGGCAAGCGGGTAGCAGTCAAGATCATGCAGCTTCCAGCCAATGCACTGCTAGGGTCTGTTGATGAGACTCTGCAGGTGGCTGAACCGCAATCAGACCACAGCAACCAGCAGAGTTCCTCCCAAGAAAGGCAGCGGCAAAGGCTGGCACGCCAAAAGCAGCAGAACAGCTCGCCACATATGGCTATTATGGAAGCAGTAGTAAGCAGCACGATGAGTCACCCAAATGTGGTGCAGGTGTACACATATATGCTGAACCCGCTCACCAGCAGCCCTTCCCCTTTTGAGGGCAAAGGCAGCAGCGTTGCAGCAAGCTCAGGAGGGACGAAAGCTTCTGATAGCATAGCAGGCTGGGAATTGAAGATCATCATGGAGTTCTGTAACGAGGTAGGAATTCAGCAGACAGTGTGCTGCACGCATTTGGTGTTTATTGAGCATAGTGGTGGGGAGAGGCAGGGCATTGTGCTCGTTTTTTATCTGCATTCTGGGTGAATTGCTTTTCCTGCCGGGGAATGCCTGATGCAGGCCCATCCACTTGCCGAAGTGGATGGGCCAGTGTCAGTTTACCCATTAACCATTGTCCAGGGTAGATCCCTCCTCCTTCTGCACAGGTGAGTCTTATTGCTGCGATGTGCAGGGCTCTCTACGTGATGCATTGGACTGCGGCTACTTGTGCAAGCCTGGCAGCTACCTTGCTCCATCAGCAGTGCTCGCTCTTGCCCACGACGTTGCAGCAGCATTGCTGCACCTGCACAGTGAGGGTATTGTGCATGGCGACCTGAAAGCAGGCAATGTCATGCTGACTCTCAGCGGCAACGAGAGCTGCGACTGTGCCAGTTCCTGGAGCACAGCAGGCAGCCAAAGGCTAACTGCAAAGGTGGCAGACTTTGGTTTGGCAATGCCTCTGGGGCCAACTGATACGCACGCGACGCTCATGGCGAGGGTAAGCAGATAGGAGGGTCGTGATGTACCTGCTGAACTTGCTCCTAAGATTATGTCGATGTGTGCACACTGGTTTCTTGCGCTTGCTGCATTTCAGCTGCACTAGTGGGGCTGTTGCTTTGGAGTGTGTGCTGCACTGCCTGCAGTTGGTGTCAGCCTGAGCACTGCATTAAATTGCCACAGCTCTGTGAGCAGGACCGTGTCGTCTGTTTTCATATCGAAGCACTTCTTTGCTGCAGGGCACCCCCACCCACATGTCGCCTGAGCTGTTCATGTCTGGTCACGTGAGCAAGGCCAGTGATGTGTACGCTTACGGCATACTGCTGTATGAGATCATCACGGGTCAGCGCGCCTACGCGGGCGTGCCAGTACCTCTGCTGCCACATGAGGTGGCACGCCAGGGGCTCAGGCCCACCTGGCCAAGTAACCTGCCAACAGGCTGTAGAGACCTGAGAAAGTTGGCAGAAGCTTGTTGGGCGCAGCAACCGTATGACAGGTGAGCTGGGGTGAGGTGGTGGCTCACCGTCTGGATGCAAAGCGAGTTGCTGCTCACCCAAGCATCTAGACGCTATCTGAGGTGCTATAAATGCCGTGCACTCAATTCCTCGGTTCTGCAGCAGCAGCAGCAGCAAGAGTGGTTTCACTGTTAGCAACATGGCGGGTGCTGCATTAGGTGCTGCTGCTGATGTGTGTGCTGCTGCAGACCAAGCTTCTCAAGCATCTTGACTACGCTTGACCACTGGGCTGCTGGAGGCCATGGTTGGCCAGCTGTGGCAGCAACCACAGCATCTTCTCCCAGCAGCAACGTCCCCAGCAGCTGTTCCAAGGTGCCAGGCCCGGGCGATAACACTGATGCTATTCCTGCACTGCATCGGCCGACAGAGCAGGAAAAGGAGCTGGATGCCATCAGTGACGCATGCATGGCATTGCAGCTGAAAGATGAAGATGTGCAGCCGGAGTCATCGGAGGATGTGGGCCCTTCTCAATGCAGAGCTGCACCAGGGTTGAGGTTGCTGCTTGCCTCTGCAGCTTCATCACAGCAGCAGGAGGTAAATGATAGCCCTGTCGCAGCCAGTGCAGGCATTTCTGCTGCGCCACCTGACTGTCGCCAGCAAGCAGGTGTGGCTGAAAAGCCTCGTAACAAGCATATGTCGTGGAGCGAAGTGAATTTCGGCATGCAATGAGCCCAGCCTGATGGTACTGGCATGGCAGGGCACCACTTGCAGCCTGGTTCAGAGCTGTTTGCGTGCTGCCGTTTTGTGAGCTGCACGTGTGCATCACATTCTTGTCAGCTGCCCTGCATTGTTGGCGTGTGGCACTGCACCCCGGCAGATGCCGTTTGTTGTGTGCTGAGGACTCTGAACAGCGTGCTATGGGTATGCACAGTATTATGTCATATTATGTTGTTTTCCACAGGTGCTGCAAGGGTATTATCAGCTGCGCCAACCACCACCAGCAGGGCTGCAGCTAGGCAGTGGCTATCGAACGTCGAGCATCATCTGTATCTAAACACTGCGGCCCAATGAACATTAGTGGCACACACATCAGCCTGCCCTTTGCCAGCTTCGCTATGAGAGTGTGGGCTAGAATGTCCCACACGGCTAGCTGGCAGGTGTTGCCTGTACAGCCTGTATCATGCCTTTCGGTGCAAGGCCTTTTGCTGGGGACGTTCTTGGCACCTCCTGTGTTCTTTGAAGCATGCTGCTGTTGTTCATTTGTGGCTGGTACTTTGAGACTGTGGGTGTGCAGCAACGTGGCTTGTGGCAGCAGTTTTGTATTTCGAAGTTGCAATCTTGTTGTCATCTTGTTGTCATTGCGGTTATGTGGTGTCTGCTGCTGCTGCTGCTAAAGCATCTGATGTTGTCCCAACATCCTGTCCTGTCTCTATGCAGTGCACGGCGTAAAGGTGTACTGTAAGACTTAGCGTTAACGTGGTGATAGTTTGCATAGGACCCTGTTCTGGTAGCACCAAGATACATGCCAGACTCCTGTTGTTGCTCTTCTCAGCGCCCTTAGCTTGCTGGCATATTCACATTGCACCAGCTTGTCACAAAGCATTGGTATACTTCATTCGTTCTGACGTTGGGGCAGGCCCTGGTGTGTACTGTTGCCTTTGTGCATGCCGAGACAACAGGGCCTATGCCTTCCAGCAGAGTGAGTATGACCATCGCTCTTCCTGTGGCCATGTTGCTGTGTTTCACTGTGTGTCTTTGTCTTGAAGCTCAATCATTTGTTCAACTCATTCCCCCATCATCCCCGCTACACACATGGCTGCCTGGTGCCAGCTTGCTTTGCAGCGTGCAGATGCATCTGTTGTGTCACCCAGTTACTTCTGTATGCCCTTTGCTTGCTTGATCAAAAGGGGCACTGTATGCTTTGAATTTGTCCAGGCATAAGAGACAATGGACATGAAAGCATCAACAAAAGGGCGAATCCTCCACTGCTGCATTGTTGGAAGATGTGAAGTGGTTGTTGCTCAGAGTGTTGAACAGGCAATTATGGCATTGTTATCAGACATGGGTTTGTTGAACTAGTCCGGATCTGGCCCAAACAATGCAGTGTTTTACCTCAGCTGATCAGTATACACCGCTGCTGGTCACACCATTGGGTCTGAACAGCCGAGCAGTTGGCAGGATATTGAATGCAAGTGTTGCGTGCATACCCCAACCAGGGCTTCATGGAATGACCATCACATCGCAGAGTTCTATGGGTATTATCGGGCTTTGTGTTACATTGTGTCAGTATAACAGGGTTCATGGTAGCTTATGCACTAAGTTTGTGACTTGAAAGCTCAGAGCCTTACACCCAGAAGCTTGTGCAGCCTGCTCTTGAAGGGCTGCACTGCTCAAAGATACGTTATGCAACTTTCCTTGAGTGCTGCTGTGGCCCTTGGGAGCTGCAACCCTTATGCTTTGTTCTGAATAGTTGATGCAGTGGCCGGATCTCAAACCACTTGCTGCTGCGTCAGCTGGGGCATTGGGCTCAGGATGTGTGTCATCAATGTGGTCATTTGTGTTCTGTCAAAGCATGCTGTATGAAAACATTGGTCAATGGTTCCCTGAATGACTGCTTGATCATAACAACCCTTTTACTAGACAACATCAAACCACAACTGCGCGTCATTATTGGCACTGGGTCTTCTGGTGCAGCAGTGGGTTGTTTGACAGGTGAATGTGGGGCTGGTTGGCCGCTGCGTCTGCTTGTGATTATAGGCAGCCATTGGCATAGTCTGGCTGCCACATATGCTGGAGGTTTTTTGAAATCGCACTTCTGCCTGGTATCTGCTGCAGGTGAAAGAATTTCCTGTGCATTTGTGCCTGGGTCCAGGTTTGCTTTACGCACTTGTATGCTCCTCAGATATATGGAAAGATGGTGATTGGCCATTGCCGGTTGTACATTGAGATGCACTAGCATAGTGAATTGGCCTGGGGGCTGCCACTGTTGCAGTTGATAGAATGCATGTATCACTTTGCTATTGAGTTCGTGTAAATGAGGTACAGCTCAGCTGAGCTGTATCTCATTTACACGAACTGAATCTGAGCCTAACTCACCGCAGTGAGTTAGGCTCAGATTTTGGGCAGTTGTTGCAGCTAGGCAGTTGCCACAGCTGTTGAATTCAACAACACTCAGTAGATGCCTGTCGGCCTTGTGATTGTATGTCAGGAGCAAGAAAGTACTGCAACCCAGGGCTGTCCCTGAAAGTTGATCACTGCCTTTGCTGCCTGTATTGTGGGGCCGGCTGTCCTTTGCTGACATGTGTCAGTGTAGGTCAACAAGTGACTGCTGAACTGTTCTGTCAAATTTGTGTGCTGCCAGCATGATCATGAAGGCAATGCCAATAGGCTGTGAACTGAGACTGTTCTGCTTGAAATCAGTGCGTGCAGCAGCTGTCTCGTAGTCCGGCCAGGCCGCCTTGAAGGTGTGTCACTGGCCAGTCCATGGAATATGTTCTACCAGTGTGGCGGTCAGCTGTAACTACAGCCTAGTGATTGAGTGTAGGTGAGGCGATCACGATGGGGCGATATGCAGTACCCGCCATCTACCAGTCCCGGCTGTTGAACAACTGGCTCAAATGAACTTGCTGTATGTGTATATCTACTGTGATCAAATACTGTGCAATGCCCAATGAGCCTGTAAAAGAAATATAGCCATGCAGCAAGGTGAAATGCTATGGAAATGCGCTGTCATGCGTTGGGGCGCCACCCTGATATGATGCTTGTGCCTGTCGTCTGTTCTGGCTGTCCATCCAGCTGTCACCGAAGTCCTGCACCAAGTATTACCTGTACTTGGCTAAAAGACGGGTGGGTTACCAATTCAGTACCAATACCATTGAGATTGGGGGACTCCAATCCCTCCCGCCATCGAGCCAGCGAATGGCTCATGGGACGCATGGTACCCTTCACTTCAATCGCGAGAACGTACAGTGCGGCCTCTGACCACACGTTAACGGATCTCAGATCCCTGTCTGCTACGGTAGCAGTCACATGTTGGTAGTACCCCCCTGCGTAG
>JABEVS010000024.1:1244-29528 GCA_018290735.1 Coelastrella sp. MACC-549 | reverse complement strand
GATGTTTGCGAGCACGAGGTTCATACATGTGCTTCTCCCCTCCCCCCCCCCCCCCCCCCGGTTGCACTCGCAACTTACAAATTGAACAGGCTGTCCAGCATGGAGGTTGTGATTTCTTGATGTGCCTGTAAAACATGGTCCCACCAGAATCACAATGGCTCAATTTCTTTTACATACACTATATACCAGCTCTTAAATCAGGAAACTCTGCTTCCTACCTGTGCCTGACACTCAGTAAAGCTCAGGGGTTCTAGTCTGGCTGTACCAGTATAGGACAGCCCTGCGTCGTCAGTCCACAAGCCGGGATTTTGCTGCTCTGCGAGAACCCAGGCTAAAGCCTGGTTTCAGTCTGTCTCCGCCAGACTTCCCCCAAATTCCCCCATCTCCCTCCAGGAACCAACCTTGCCTTCCTCTGGACAAATTTGATCAATCAAAGTCAACACGTATCTCAGTCATACTCCTCTGGAATCCCAGCGTACTCTCCCAAGACTGCACAGTCTACCCGCACAGTCACACCTGGCACGGCAGGACAGACCTGCACACACACTGCAAACCAGTCTGGCACCCCCCGCCTCACAGTAGACCTTGCCTTGCTCAGGACATATTTGATTTAACCAAAGTCAAGACGTATCTCAGTCATACTCCCCCCGCATCCCAGCATATTCTCCCAAAACTGCACAGGCTACCCGCACAGTCGCACCTGGCACGGCAGGACAGACCTGCACACACACTGCAAACCAGTCATGCACCAGCCCGCCTCACTATGCGCTCCTCCGCAAACTCTCTGAGCCTCTGAACGCTATCAGCCCATCCCAGCCAGCACACTATGAACAGTAGGGTCAAGGCCCGCGCGAACTGCTAGCTGCCTCAACGCAACTGCCCCATGCCCAGCGCCATCTGACAGGGTAAGCAGAAGTTACTTTGAGGCTCATGGTAAAAGGATGGATTCATGCAAAACGAGCTGCCAGCTTACGTTCAACATTCAGCAGAGGGAGCAGACGCAGGAGTACAATTATCTCGGGCTCCTTGCGTTGCAGCTGCAAGAGTTGCGCATACGCATTATGCAACTTGACTCGCTGTCTGCTGCGTGCCTGCCAAGCGATGAGTGTGTGTCATTTGAGTGTGTCATTCATCGCCAACTTTTTTGGCTCTCAACAAGTGCACTCTCCCACTTTTGTCTCTATAACGATGAAAAACAAATGTTATTGCTATCAGTGAGTTAAGACTGTATAGCAGCTCCCTGTTTGTGACCTACTTCTGACACCGGCAAAAGCTGGTTTACTTTATTTCCTCAGTTTGCCTTTCAAGCTGTCTCAGCTGTTCCCAGAAAGCGGTCAACGAGGCAGGGTTGCTTATGTCAACTCATATTCTCTGCGGGTGGAGATCACTTATTGTATTGTCGTCCTGCCTTGTCTCTGCTATGCTACAAGGGCTCCAGCAAGCACCGCTTAGAGCAGCAGAGTTTCCTGGGCCTTACAGTGACAGACAGGGTAAGTGGGGGGGCTTGTTGGTAAGTGTTCGGGGCCTGCTCGTTACCTTGCTGCAGTACGGCAAGCTGCAGAGCCATCAGCACGCTGCAACTGTGGGTGTCTGCCAAAGAGGATCCGGCCCACTCTGACCTGACCACATGTTTGGATGGTAGAATTGACCCTGCAAAGCTGCCGAACAAGGGCATTGCATGGGCACAAATCCAACAAAATTTGTCAGCTGATGACAGTGACAGTCAGCAGTGTAACGCTATGGGGCACTGATTTGTGTCGCGATTCTGCTGCCTGATGCGTTTGTGAGTGAAGGAGGTGGCTGTTACATCATGTGTCATAATGCCCACCCTTGTAGCACGAGTAGCTGGGTTGCGTTTGTAGGGCTGGCTATCTGTAACACTATCACAGGGCTCCTGCAACAGTAATGCTCTTACTGCTGCATGTGTATCTCCAGGATGGCCGCAACTGTTGTTACTGTCAACTACATTGACAGACTGTCCCAGTTGAGAGAAGCAGCCTCACAAGATGGTGGTGCTGAACAACCTGTTTTTACTGCCACACTTGAAAGGCTGCACGACTCACTTCGAGCAACAGAAGTGTATCTGGTGGAAAATGCCACTAAGCAGATCCTTGTCACAAGTGGTGATCATCTTCGGCAGATAAGAAAGGGCAACAATGTGAAGCTGGTTGCCCTAGAGAGAGCAGGTGAGGACAACACCATGTATGGATAATACCAACAACAGCTCCAACGGCAGCAATTAGAGGTTAGTTGCAATCGTGAAAGCAGCAGTAGTGAGTGAAAGCAGCAATAGTGAGTGGAGTTGCTGTTGCCCACCATCAAAGTGATGCCCTGGGGCAAGGTTGTCCTTGTAACAGGTTGCATGACTCACACCCATACCAAAGTAGACTCCTGATGCCATTGTGGGTCATTGATAGCATATAGCAACCATGCATCTGCTGGGGGTGATGGCAGCACTCAAGCAGCGACCTCTTGAGCGCTCACAACACACCAGCTACTCTTGGACATTGTAAGCAGTGGCAAGCACCTGCAGTGTTGGGGTATTAGCAGTGTCTTTCCTGAATCATGTTAGAAGCACATTAAACCAGCAAAAAGCAGCAGTTTGCAGCAGCAGCTGCAGCAACAGCTGCCAGCTATAATGGTCATGACAGGCGCCACACTGCAGTACTGGTGGGAATAGCATTGTCCTTTTTGAATTTTGCTGGAAGCACAGTAGCTTACAGTAGCCAACAGCAAGCAGCAGTTTGCAGCAGCAGCAGCAGTCGCAGACCGCAGCAAGCATTGGTCAGAACACTTGTTGCACATGTCATTATCACTGCAGCACCAGGCAGCCCCAGCAGCGGAGATCGCGGCAGGGGTGCGTGGGGATCACACTGTTGCAGGCTTGGCTCACCAGGCATTATCAGCAATCCCAGCGGGATACGGCAGCAGCAGTATGTGATGTTGTTTTGATGCGCAACACTTGTGCAGAATGTTGGACAGGGTTGGTAGTGACAGCAAACATTGTAGCCACTGGTGCAGCATGGAACAAGGAGCCATGCTGCCAATACACTCATGCATGGGCTTTGGGACCTGCTAGTGCCATGCAAGGTGCATGCTCTCACACGCACCCATGTTCGCTGCGTGAAAGAGCCCTACTGGTACTGATATCATAGTCTGATGCAGCAGTACAGCTCTAGGAGCACTGCAGTTGGCCTGTTGTTGAAGCAGGCCCTGTATGTATTCTGCGCCATTTGTCTTGTTCAATCTGACAGCCGTTGGTTTGTCCTATCCACTCTAGAGCGCGCTGTTGATCCTGAAGCAACTTCAGCCTTGCAGTGCTGTATGGAGTCTGTGATGGTGGCCACAACATAGTGATGTAGTGGCACACTTCTCCACCAATGATACATGCTAGTGACCCACTATTATTGCCCTGTGCATGGTTAAGATAACAAGCTATGCCTGATTCACTTTTGTTTGTATGGTCTGCACCACTGCAGGTCCGCGTTCCAGTACTCATGGCAGCAAAGCCAGTCCTCAGCAGCGATTACCAGGAAGCCCTAGCTCGCTACAGCAAACCAGCACCACTACTGTCAAACTCAGTGGTGACGCTGTGAAGCTGTTGAAGCGGTTCCCCAAGCTACAAGAGGAGATCACAAAGGTACACAGCAGCAGGCTACCGTCTGATCTAGTGGACTACCTTCTTGCGATGGTCTTTGGAGAAGTCTTGAAGTGGGCGCCTACGACAGACATCAAGAATGAGGCTGGTTTGCAGCATCTGCTGTCAAAGGTATGCCAGGTGTCTTGACAGCAGTTTGAGTGCCTAGGCCGTCACATGATTGCACGCTCTGTCATATGAGCCCCTGAGGCGAGTGAAGGGATTTGTGCTGTGTTCTCGCCTTAATGATGTGTTGTATTGTTATTCTTTTCTCGAGCATGCAAGCCGCAGGGCAAAGGCCACAGGTAGACCTGCAATTCTCGACCCTGGAAGTACCCCAGGCACACTGCGCACACTATGCCCCTCTGTCTAGACGTTGAACACACCATTCCCCATACGTTGTCATTCCTTGCAGTTCCTGGACCTTGTTGTATATGTGCTTCAGCCATGCGGTCTGTCCCTGCTGCCATCAAGCGAAGGGGAGTTGATCGCCGATGAGATACAGGTGGATGAACGGCAGAAGCCTTGGACGTTTGTATGCGAGCAATACATCAAAGCTGGTACACTTAAGGGCCGTGTAGAATTGCAGTATATCCTCAAGGTGGTCGATGGCCGTCGCATCTATGCAGGTAGGCCTGCTGGTCTGCTGTTATCTCAATCACCATTGCACTGACTGCCTTGAGGCTATTGTTCACACCACTGCCACTTGTCTCACGGAGATACGGCGCCATGCCCTTGTGATCTGTTGCTCTTCAAAGAACCTTGTGCTCATATCCAAGACTCAGTTCATGCTGTGGCAACATCTGACTATGTTGATATGTGTTGTGCTGAAAATATACGGCATCCTATGTCTACGCCTGCACCTTGCATTGTCATGGAGCAGAACGGTTTCTGCAGTGACTTCACTGCATCACACGCCCTGTCCGGTCCTACTTGTATTTATATGACATTGGTGTGCTTTATGCTGACAATGTCCTTTCAGGGGCGGTGGAGGTGAAGTGTGGTGAAGTGTGGCTCACAGACGAACATATTGAGCAGGCAAGGAAAGAGGTCTTTGCGCTATGGTGTCATAATGCTGTAGCCGGGTACTACGATGACACCTGGGTCTTGCTGACGAATGGACTTCAGGTGCGTAGCTCTGTTTCAGGTGTGCTGTCCTGCAAAGCGATGCAGCAGAGATAGGTGTAGTGTCAGTGACACACTCCTATCGGATCCATGTGCAGCATATGACGGATGTTGCCTCTCAAGCAGAAATGTATAGTGCTCCCTTTGCTAGGGTACAGTATTGAAAGGTGAAGGGACTTGCTGTCTTTGTTTTGCAGTTGATGAGGGTGACCTACAAGGGTCGCAATGTCCCTGACAATGGCAATCATGAGATCAAAGTGTACCGTGACAAAATGCCATGTGACGGTGTCTATGGCGTCATCACGTGAGTTCGTGGGCATGTGGCATAGCACAGATTGTGACCCAAGTACTCTTTAGTCAAACATTTTTTTTGCGGAACAGTTACAGTGGACACACCAGTCGGCTGCACGTTGGCGCTCATCACCTTGCACTTGCAGCGCAGATCATGTCAAATATACAAAAGAATTGCAAGCTCAATGGCTTCATAACGTATGATGGGAGGATTGCAGCTCACAGTGCAGTCCTCTGTTGCCCAGCAAGGTGTCTAGGCAAAACATGCAATGCACTTGAGGTTGAAGAGTCTGCTATGAACTTTCCGATTCGCACTTTGACTGTTACTTGTTGCTGTCTGCTGCTGACAGACGCACCCTACCGCTAACCATGTGGAGCTGGATTGAAGACAACAAAGAAGTATCAGTGGCGCCAGAGACTGTGGAAGCCTTTGATGTCATGTTCAGCACCTTCTGCACACAACAGCCACCCCCCACCTTGCAGCAAGTGACAGAGCGATATGAGAAGCGGCAAGAACAACATCAAGAGCAGTTGAAGCTGTTCAAGCTTGATCTGCAGCATCATAGGTCACAGTCACTAAGAAGGAAGAGGCTTAGAGATGGTGAGTCTCAGCACACAGGCGTGAATGTTTGACTTGTTGGGGCAGTTGTGTCAGCCATTGTTTTGAAAAGTTGCTCTCCGGGCAGCCCTAGTTCGTTCAATTGTAACCCAAGACAGATATTTGGTGACAACTAACCTGAGCTGAACAGGCATAGCTTTGGGAATTGCGTTCCGCATGAGCCAATCACACATCACTTGCTCTGTGGAGTATGCCGCTTACAGCAGCCTTGAAACACAGCAGTGTCAACAGCAACAGCGCTCAAGTTGCAGCCCATACCAGAGATAGATATGCTGCTTCAGTTGCAACTCTGCTTCAGAGAGGTCAGGTGGTGCACCATCCTCTGATTACCTATGCCTGCTGCTACTGCTGCTGCCGCTGCTGCTGCTGCCTGGTTGCAGGCGCTCCTGTTGTACGGTAGCATGCAGAGAGTCAATACCATGATAAGTACAGCACATGGTCCCTTCAGCAGGAGTAGGAGCAGCAGCAGTGTAAGCAGTGGACGCTTGTGGCAACACCGTTTCAAGCTGACGTGTCCTACAACAGTTGGCAGTGCTTAGAGAGTGTGTATGGCCCACTAGAACTGCAGGCAGCTAGCCTGAGCGGCTGCCAAGGACACTATGCAGCAGCAGCATCACTATGCAGCAGTACAAGCAGATGCAGTGCACTGCAGAGGCTCTGCACACAGCAATAGCAAGCAGTGTCCCAAGTCATACTAGTTGGTAACCCAGAAGCTTCAGCTGTCCAACAGTTCGCCACTGGCACATGTTGCACCAATGGCAGTTCCGCCAGCAGTTTTTGGCAGGGTTGGCCAAGCCAAGTGATTATGACTTCATCCAGGACCATTATGGTCACATCGGCTCACTAGTTCACAACTAGTGCTGATGCCGTTAGCTGGTGACTAGCCTAGTGCCTGCGCTGCGCACTATGATGGCAGTAAGTAATCATTGTATCATGGCAGTGGTACCATGCCACATTCAGTGGGCCGGACAGTGCTGCGCATGCGCAACAGTGATCACGCCCACGTGGCCCGACAGGCCCACGGCGTGATCACTGATCATGACTCACACAACCGCTAAAAGCTTTAAGCTCTTGATCTCAAGCCAACAGTTACAGGCCTGGTGTACAAGCAGGATTGTAGCATCAATGTTGCACAATGTGTACCCACCCATTATATGATTGTACCAGATGCGGTCGTTGGCTTATGCTGCCGTATTGCTGGTCCATGCCAATGCCGCGGCGCTGCTATACTTGTTGCTCAGTGAGGTATCTCCCTCTATGAACGTGGCTGCCGAGAGGTTGCATTCACTGGTCAGCACTCCCTGTGGGGTGACCTGCAGGCCCCCCATGGTCAGGTAGCCGCTGGGAGAGACTTTGAAGCCATCAACTGCATTCAAATCAGCCCTGCGTACGATCTCACCAATTGAGGTGATGACAGGCCTGCCCGCAACAGTCATGCCGCTGCTTTCCAATGCCACACCGCCCTTGGCAGGGCAGGCATTGCTGGTGATTGATTCGAGCAGAGCAGTGGTTTGGTTGAAACAGGATATCACACCAGCCTTGTCTATTTTGCAGTCATCCAGGTGAGGCCCACCCACCTGGGCTTGGATACCAGAGCCGAACCGCAGGCCACCCGTGATAGTCGTCTCAAGTTGGGGAACCTTGACACGTGTCACTGTGTTGAGGGAATTGAGGGGGTCAGGCTCAGTGACGGATTCCTCTCTACCTAACAGGGCACAGCGCAACAGCAGCAAAGACACTGTTTATATTCACTGGGAAGCATTGCTTCTCCAGGTGTTGTTGAGCCCATCATTGGAGAGTGTGACATATTTCAATGCATCTGGGGTCTGCTGATGACTGCCTTTCTGTAAGGGCTGTCAAGAGTGGGGGTCTGAGTGGCTCTGATGATGGCTGTGCTGGGCATTTGCAGGTTGCTTGAGGTGCCCTTGCTGACAACTGAGAAGCGTGTCTGTTGGGGGAGCATCGCTCCCCCAATGATCAGGTACTCCAGGCTGTCTGCTGCTAGGTACAGGTGCCCTATGTTGCACTGCCACTCCCCTCTGGTCTTTGGGGACCGACGTCTGGCGATCACCGACTCAACAACCGAATGCGGAAAATTCGGTCTAATATCAGTCGTGTTTCGGTTGACTCTGCCCTGTTTCTGTCAAGTACGGGTTCCCAGAGTGTCACCCTTGCTGGGGGAGATCCAGGCTGGGGCTGCCAGGGCAGTGACTGCTTGGACGCGGTCTGCTTGCAGTGACTTGTTGGTGGTTATACACTGGTCATTGCTAAAGCTTAAAGCGAGGGTGGGTTGGTACAGGTTCTGGATGGTGTTGGATGAAAAACACCCAGCACTGAGTCTTCTGCAGTGCTTGTTCACCTGTCTGAAGAGCATTGTCTGCTGCCTGATCTGCCTGCTGGGCTGAGGCTGAGGCAGCGTTTGCTGTTGCATGGGCAGTGCTGATCACTGCTTGGTGGGTCGCCAGGGTTGCTGCTGTGGCTGCTGCATTCGCCAGGAGCTCAGTGGCCAGGCTGGTGACACCTGCCGCTGCCGCTGCTGCTGCGGTGCCTGCTGCCAGGCAAGATGCGAGGCCCGCATCTGCTGTGCTTTGAGCTGCTTCAGCTGCATGGAGGGCATCTGCAACAGCAGGATAGAGTGTGTTGCTGTCCTGGATGTAGTAGTACTGCATGATATCACCATGTGCTCAGAACATAAAAGCATGTGTCCAGTTGCATCAATTGACTTGCGAAAGGTGCGTGTGTAAGTTCGATGGGGCTTCAGCGTTGATGCTACTCAGTTCACGGAGGCATGCAAGTGCTCTTTAAAGTTGTCACTTTTTTTGAGCCAGGCCTGAAAAATTGGTGAATCGGTGACCTCACTCGATCGAGCTCGATGAGGGTTTGCAAGGCTTTTCCGGATGCATGGAGGCAAGGGTCGCTGCTGGACTGCTTTTCAATGTGTCCTCCGAGCGATCCTGCTGTGCCACGTGCGCTTGCCATATGCCGAGCAGTGCGGTCTGGCAGCTTTGCTGGCGTGATCCGGCCCTTTTCTCAACAGTGAAAACATGATATATGCTCGCCCTGCCAGATGGCGCTGGGCATGGGGCGATTGCGTTGAGGCAGCTAGCAGTTCGCGCGGGCCTTGACCCTACTGTCGAAAGTGTAGGGGTCGAGATGGGCTGATAGCGTTTAGATGATCTCTGAGCTTGCGGAGGAGCACATCGTGAGGCGGGGGGTGCATGACTGGTTTGCAGTGTGTGTGCAGGTCTGTCCTGCCGTACCAGGTGTGACTGTGCGGGTGGACTGTGCAGTCTTGGGAGAGTGCGCTGGGATTCCAGAGGATTATGACTGAGATACGTGTTGACTTTGGTTAAATCAAATTTGTCCAGAGGAAGGCAAGGTTGGTTCCTGGAGGGAGATGGGGAATTTGGGGGAAGTCTGCAGACCGCCAGCTGGCGGAGACAGACTGAACCAGGCTTTAGCCTGGGTTCTCGCAGAGCAGCAAAATCCCGGCTTGTGGACTGACGACGCACTGCCGGGCCTGCCGAGCTAGCTCCAGCGCTGTTCTGGCCAGGGCGACTCCCAAGGGCAACAAAAACAAGATCTGAATAAAATCGTAGGGCACAGAACCAAGCACTGCTGAAGTTGATCATCAACCTGGCAGGTTGCCACCCAGCAACAGCCGCTGTGCGGCACAGCCAAACCAGCTCACCCGAAGGGTTGGCCATGGCTAAGGTTAACCTGTGAAGTGCCACTAGTAGTGCCACGTGCGAGTCGTAGTCAAGATGTACATGTCAATAACAAAAAGAACCTACCAAAGCGAAGCATTCATGATTTGCCAAGTTGAATCTTGCGCATCTGACTGAACTTTAGAGCATGACACCCAACCAATTAATATTGCACCATGCAACCCAGCCCCTAAGGGCAAAAGAAGCCAACATACTCGCTCATGGGGGGATTTGCAGAGGTACAAAGGTCAAAGTCGGTGGGATGAACCCCCTTCAATCCCAGCACAAGCCAGCGAGCCAGTGGATGACTCATGCCATCCAGGAGCGGTCCATTCTCACACACTGCCCGTTCCAAGGGCACTCGCGGAGCGAGTCGGGCCCCCCGGGCCGGATTTAGCACTGCAGTGCACAGCACCAACCACGGAATGATGCCCCACGCTTTGTACAGCCTGCCTCAGTCAGTGACATCTGTGCAAATGATCGGTCTCCATATCATGCTTTGCTCTGTACTAGCACAGCAGCAGTGCTGTGCCGCATATGCGGCAGCGTATGTACGCTATATATGCATAGTATGCTGATATATGCATACTATGCATAGTATGCTGCACAGGTACTGATCAATAGCACATACAACATACGCTGATTGAAGATAAATTGGCCAACTTGCATGAAGATGGGATTAATCGTAGTATGCTGCTGTAAAATATGGCCAGCATGCATGTATGTGGCACATTCCTACTAGGAAATTTAGTAATCAATCATGAACGGTACAGCAAAGGAGATCATCAGGTTTTCCTGCACTCCGCCTTGTCCGAAAGTGGATTGAATTCACTGGGTAGATTTGAGGCGCGGGGCCGATGGCAGTAAATGCTATGGCTGCAAAGAACTGTTTTTTATTATTGTCAGGTTTTCCTGAAACTGTTAGGAAAGGACACCATGTGCATACATTGAGCATGTACTACAATCACAGCGCGATCATACCAGTATTGAGTCATCACAACTTTTGATGATCAACATAGCATGACTGCATACGCTTAGAGGCCATATCATTTTCCAGAGTTCTTACATTGTAACAGCTCACATTTCCATGTTTGAGACTCTGTAAGCCACAGGAAGACACCTCACAAGACATAGGGCAGCAAAGAAACAAACTGCCTGCCAGAAAACCGAGTTGCATTCAGATTGGCCGCAGCTGCGCATCATGAATACTCTTCTGAGTCATCATAGATCAATTGTCTGTAGTGTTTGCATGGAGCATTGCAGATAACCAGTGGCATTTCTACTAGCAGACCTGTCTAGACGCATGCATGGGCTCATAGAGCTGGCAGCTGTTGTTTGATGACCAAGGAGTAACAACCATAAGAGGCAGCAATCATTGCGTGCAAAGTGAAAGAAACCAGTCCAGAGACAATCATTGCCGGACCACTAGCTGAAGGGCCTCACTAGTATCCTCAAAAGCCGCTTTAGAGCTTCTCACCCTGTGAAGCAGCATCTGCTGCCTACTAGGCTTCGCTGCTACTTCCAACTTTGGAACATTGTATTGCAACAGGAGCTGAACAGAATAGAGTTATATTATATTTGGACATCTTATTAAAGCACGCTGCCGCAGCACATCATGTGACAGTGCAACAGCAGGACCGCTGCAGTCATCAGCCAGCAGGTCACAACGCTGAACCTTAGTACTGACAATCATGAGGATTGTAGCAGTAAAAGGTGTGTGCAATGGATCAACAATTCGTGTGCATATGCTACGGCTCAAATGGGCTGATGCGCGGTGATGGCCAGAGAGATGGTAAGAACCTCAGTATACTAGGCTAGTATATGATAAAACGCAGGCGCAAGACCCCATTGTCCAACACATACACTCTGCTGCCAAGCCCCTTGCCAATCAAATCGTGCTCTTTGCAACATGCACATGGTAATTGCAAGTATTGCTCCACTCAAAGCGCACCAAGTACTGCTCTAGTGGACGTCTCATAAGCCAGGGCTCGACTGCAGCTGCTTGAAGCAGGCCGAGGTACCATCAGCCGCTGAGCAATTTGTCAGTCACTTGATCAAAACCTCTAGACACAAACCTTTTAAGATAAGTCTTGACTCTTGTTTAGCCGGTTTTTGGCTTAGGGCAGCATGCTGGGTAGCCCTTGGGGTGTTCTTTGATGTCACAAGTGATCTTGGACTTAGTGTTGTGGCTGCTCCAGCACCAGTAGTCGCCATCGCAGCAAGTGGCAACAGGGGTAGCATCGTAACACTCAATGGACTGAGAATCGTCTTGGACAATGTCGCACTTCTTTTCAGGCCAGTAGAGCTGGCCATTGGCTGGTGCTGCATGCAGCCTGCGGAGGGGGGCCATGTCGCTGCAGAAAGAAAGCAGGTGGGGAGCAGCACACAGGAACGTTGATTGATATGTTCTTGTTGAGCATCTTAGGGATGTCAGCTACTGTCTAACCATGAGAATTAAGACCACATGGAGGTGCTCGCTGCCTATTAGGTGCGTGCTTGCACTAGTGTGCTCTTATTTGCAGCCACACAGTGCATAACTATTTGCACGTGGGCAACAGCAGCTGCCGCTGCCATGGCACGAGAATATTCACAAGCTGTATGCGATGCAGTATTCTGGCACTGATGAGCGGTGCGATGCTTGCAGCCACAGGCGTTGCGAGTGATCGGCCAGTAGAGAGCAGCATACCTAGATACAGGGTGCACCCTGCTGGCGCAGGCACTGACCAAACATGCTGCCAAAATGCCAGCTACCAGGACGCGTCCAGCCATGGTCTAGGTCTCCGGGGAGCAGTACCAGATAGTGTGAACTTTGATTGCGGGCGCAGTGAACTTGCTGCAACAACTGGAGATGCTGAGATTGCCGTATCGGATGCATTCAACTAGTACTTAAGGCGCTTTTATGACGGCAGCAGCGGCCGCAACGCGTTATTCAGGGAATGTTACTTGGAACAGTGCGGAAGGCCAGGCGCTGGTTGGTGTTAGCTTATCGACCTCAGTATGATGGATTACTCGCGCACATAATCATTTCAATACACATTAGTGAAAGCCTCTCGCACCTGATCACGGCCGCAACATCTGCTGTTGTGCTGGACACTCAGTCAGGCCCAGGGCAGCAGCGCGCACTACTGCACACTTTCGTAGGCCTTACGCTAAATGGCGTGGCAGCAGGGCTGAATTGGGCTGTTCTGCACAATTGAGCCGGGCTCACTACACCGGTTGATCCACAGCATGGTGCCTGGCCAGTACCTCTGCTGTTGATCGCGTTTGTCATGTGCATCACTTGCATGGTTGCATGATGTTACCTATCCATGTCATTCCACTGCTACACCAGGTATTGCGCCTGCAGCTGCAGTGTGTTTCTGCAGGAGTGACATGTAACACCGGATGCGGTGGTGCTTCTTATCTCAGGACGCTCGCTCAGTACCCTGGGGTGCCACCCCCTCGCAACCCTGTGGTGCTAACCCGTTTTCTCCTCCTTATACAGGTAATGAATGGTGCAGGATGTTGGTGGCAGCTGGATGGGCAGCAACAGCAGCCAAGGCAGGCACAAGCATCATACCAGGGTGGCGCCCCCTTCGCATGTCAGCGCATTTGCCATAGCATCTCAACTTGCTGCATGGCTGGATTGATATTACTAGTAGTACCGGCATGTGCCAGTGCACTAGTGGCACACTGCTCGGTGTTTTCAGACAACAGTAAGACGATAAACGAATTCATCAAGTTTGCTCCAGCGCTTCCAGTCACCAGCTCCAATGTACTGCACAAACTCTTGATGAGGCTCATCACCTACATGCTGACAACCGTTGGCACTGCTATTGACTCATGAGTCGATATATTGATCAATAGCTATAGCAGCGCTACTAGTGACTAGTAGCAGCGCTACCACACATCCATAAAACCTGTAACAAAACCTGCACCCACAGGAGCACCCCTGAGGAGCCAACAGGGTCACTGATCCCCATCATGATGGGGGACACTGATCCCCCATATTGGCAACAGGGCCACCACATCTGCCTGATGATACACCATCATGGTACACCGCTGAACCATGTAGCCACTTGCCCACAAGTGTTGGCTGGTGTTGGCTGGTGTTGGCTGCTTTCGAGCGGCCCATCAATGACTGCAGCAGCCCAGATTATATTTCCAGTATACCTACCCATCAACAGCTTAAATTGCTTCATGCTGACTCCGAGTTGTGAAGTCATTGAGCGTGATGGCAAGTACTCGACTATTGGCAGATGTTGATAGCAACTGCAAGCTCATAGCCATAATACCTGGGAGCTATCTGATGGATTGCAGTGCAGGCATATGTAGAGAAGATATAAGGACAAAGAGCAGTGTGCATAGCCGCAATGTGGCAAAAGATGCTCATGGCCAAAACAGAGCTTGCCCACTAGGTGACAGCCATATTGATTGCAATTGATGATTTTCCCACTAAGTTGGCAGCCACTCACTAGTAGGCAACAACTTGTCAGGGCCTGTAGTGCACTTATGCAGGACAATGACAACTGCATCAGCAGTAGATGTGCCAACAGTCGTATGGTTTCACGATAACTGCGCTGAGCCAGACCTGCAATTTGTCAATACTCCAGGCCACCTCACATAAACACACAACACACGAACCTGAATGTGTGGGCATACTAAAACAAGTTAGCGGGGCCGATGGCAGTAAATGCTGTGGCTGCAAAGCACTGATGATTATTATACTAAAACAAGTTGTGTTGCTGAGAATGCATGTATGCACCTGTATAAGGCCAATGAATTTTATCACAATCTCTCCACTTAGTGGTTTAGTCTAAACAACATCTGATGTTGAAAGGAAAGAAAGCCACAAACCCTTTGCATATGTGGGCAAAGTTGGGCATGGAGGTTGGTTGCAGTACGGTGAGGCTGGCAGCATGTATTCAATGTGCACACACAGAGTATGCTGGCATGTACACAGCGTGAATGCTGTCAAAAAGTCTTTGTTAACCAAGTGCTTGTACCAACCTAAAGCAATGCAGTAACAAGCTCTTGATTTATTGAAGTATGACACAGCTGAAGTGAAAGCAGAACAACAGTAGTGAGCTACTAGTTAGTACAATGCGTAGACAACAATGACAGTATGTGTGTGATAATCCATAGTAGAGCCATGCATCACCACTGGTGCTGCTGAGCCGCAGTGCACTCGGCTTTGGCAAGGTATGAGCAAGCACATATCTGTCAATATTCCTGTGAAAGCAGTAACTGTGCCACATCTACACAACATCCCCTTCAGTGAGCCATGACAAACAAGCGGTAGTATTCATTGGTGCGGATTGGTTGCTGTCATATGCATCCATACCTCGCAGTATGACAATATCAGCAAGACTCATGGCGAGTCAAACAAGACCAACTCGGCTGACTCTGTGAGCAGTGTGCTGCATCACACTTCCAGCAAGATGAGTCAATGGCCCCAACTCTGTGAAGGCCATGGCTCAAAGGATTCATGTCCTTCAAAAGTTTTGAAGGGCATGAATCCATCAGCCCTGAATTCCACAGCATTGGAGCCACTGGTGAATCTTCCTTTTCAATATCCGGGCAGCAATGTGTGACATCGGGGAGCCTCACTATATGGCAGGCCAGGTGCACCTGATAGAAACCTTGTCCAGCTGCTGGTGATCATGAGCTGATCAGCCAGACTGGGGTTCAGGGCAGCAGCCTACCCTGGGGTACTGGGACTTGCTGCTGCAGGTGATCTCATCTGTCAGACCATGCTCCCTGAAGCAAACTTTGTTGTCACAGCAAGCGGCAACTGGAGTGTCTCCATCACATTGAACGTAATCATCCTCCACGAAGTCACACTTCTTGATGGGCCAGATCACACCACGGCCAGCATTTGCTGCATTGAGCTTGCGCATCTGTAGGGTTTCAGCTAGACCACTGCAGCCAGAGAATGCACAGCATGGCAGCCTGTGAGCACCTGTGGAGTAGTCTTAGTCCTTATGCTTCACTACGTGCACACAAATGACGACACTGCAACAAGGTTGAGTACTTTTGCTGCATGCAGCGCTGCTAGCACTGGGAGTACAGCAAAGCTCATGCAAGGTTGCAAGCACACCAGAAAGAGGTTGTAGCCTTGTGCTGCCTGACGTGACATGATGTACATCAATCAAGGCTGTGAACATGGAGCAATGCCGCTCTGCCTGCTGCCTGCGTGTGCAGCAGCGCTCAACAAGCGTGCGATCGGACGCCAGGAATGCCCATACCTTGCAGCAGGTCCTGCACGGCTTGCGTTGGCACTGATCAGACAAAGAGCCAGTAAGCAGGCGACGAATACGCGTGCGGCCATTGTAAAGCTGTGCCACCGCAATCCAAGATCTGTAAAGTTGCAGTACTATACAAACTCAAGACTAATGTGTGCTTTACTCTATGATTACGATCAGTGTGTTGTCCTGTATGTACGCCGCTGGAAGCAAGGCTGCGTTTTAGCAGGAGCTACAGTACTAGTGCTAGCGGCCACGGGACTGCGACCAAGCACCGTCTCAACACCACAACCGCAACTATATTCCTTTGCAAATCCTTTCTCAGTGAGACTAGAAGTGACTTTTGTGATTTGCAGCTCACGTACTTCAAGATGCCGTTGTATTCCTATGGTAATTTTCCATCATGATGGTGAAAACCAAGGCTTCAGCATGGGCGGCAAAGCAAGACACATGATTTGAACAGAATATACTTACAGATTCGCTGTACGAAGGTTGCCGATATGGCCAGTTGCAGACAATTTTCATCCAAACCCCAGCACTGCCAGTAGTGCGGCACATACTAAGTAGTACATATCTGCATGTAAGGTGTTTTCATATCTGCATGTGCACATCTACAAGATACATCTAGGCCAACACCATAGGACGACAGATGAGCTGTCACAACTTTTGCAGCTGCACTGCAGGCCTAGGCCAAGGCACAGTTGTCTCATGAATCCTTTGTCTCTGGAGACCTTCCAGTGCGGGACCTCAGGCTAGCCGGCTCAGCACAATAACTTGCTGCATGGCTATATTTCTTTCACAATAAACGGTTCAAACGGTTCAATGGAAGCAGCGCTAATACCGTAGCGCTACTTGGTGATTGGACAATCTTGCACTTATTTGGCCTGTCCTATGGCATAATCCATATGAACAAGTGCTGCTAAATCATTTGGCATGCATGTATTATGCAGCACTAGTGCCCGGCAGGCTGTCCTGACAGCAAGATGTGGATGTGAACATTTGACTCAGAGGCTGTCTAACGCCACATGTTGCCTCATTGCGGGCCACCTTGCGGGCATATTAACACAGTAAATTTCCTCATCTCCGGGATCCCGGGAGCCCTACGCACCGTGCGATGATCTGGAGCAGCGTGAGCAGGCCTGCTTAGCCCTATGGCCCCAGGTAGACCTGGCGTCCTTAAGTTTGTCCAGCACTGTCCTGCGGCGGGTTGGCCATGGGCTACAGAGGACCCAACTATGTATATTCTGCCTGCGGAGACAGCCTCAGTCAAAGGACTACGAGTCCTAGCAGGATGGCCGCCATCTTAAGTCAAGCCTGCCAGGTCTAGTAGATGCCCTCGAGGGTGCATGCATTCCCTCAACACCATGCTGCACTTTGGCGTGCCACAGCAGAGTGCGGCACTGCCGCACTGAATCAGAGTTTAATACATTCAAATCCAACATATATTGTGGTGGGTGGGGATGCCAACCCCAGTGGGGGGGGGCTTTCAGCATGGATGGATGGCCAGTCACGGTGTGCGCCAGAAGGCCAGGACGTACGGTACGTCCAGCGGACCCGTCTGAGTCCAGGGATCACGTGAGCTCACGTCTCGAGACGTGCATGGTTGACATTAACTTGGCAAGCTTGAGCAAACGCTGGCAGTTCAACGACACAGTGTCTGGTGGTGATGTCCATGTCAGTCTGTGAGGCTCATACCGGTGCTGGGTGTCAATCTACACTGTGGGTGGCACCACCCTCGCCTGTGAGAGTAGTAGTGTAAAGGTAGTAGTGTTGAAGAAATTGAGCCATGCAGCATTTCTGAATGCTATCTTATGTTGACTGGCCATGCCATGGTCACCTGTGCTGCCAAGGGCCTTACTAGTGAGTGACCGGTGCTTTCAATGCATTGCCGCATGCAGTAAGCGGCTTACTGCCCAAAGCTTGTGCCAAGTCTGCACTGGTGACATTCTGCTGAGCTACCAGCTGGTATCTACAGCATTCTTGCTTGCCTACTTCCTTCTGTGAGGGGCTACCAGCTGATATATTCTGCAGTAGTGTCTGCCTCCTCCTTTCGTGAGGATTAACCCTTTTCAGAGTCCAAGTTGGTGCTATGGCCTGGGGCTAAGACAGCATTCAGACGCCAAAGTCTCAGCACTATATCTGACATCAATGCCTGAAGTGTCTCAGCTGCATTTGGACAATTCTGTTGACCGTCAGCTGTGATGGCCAGCATGATAATGCTCAGTTGTGGTAAATGGCGGCAGCACGCTTGGCCGGGTTAACTGGAGGAGACAGACATCGATATGAAGTATAACTTTCAAGATCAGATGACAAAAGACCAGTAATTTCGCACGTTGGCATTTTGGCCCCGGGCCGAATTCCGTGACTTCCCGAAACAAGCTGCGTGCATCTGCGCTGGCTTCAAGACAGTTTTCGATTTCTCCGTTCATCAATATGTCCGTGTATGTTGCAAGTCGGCTGATGCGCTGACAAGCTCCCAATCCCAGCACAGAAGAAGCCATCGCAAACGCAGATTCAGTCATAAATAATTCAACACCAGCTGCTGGAGCTTAGCATTGCATGTAATCAACACGATGCAACGCGCAGACTCGTCCCAGCGGCAGGCTGACAGCTCTGGTGAGCACCTGCTTGCCTCTGTACAGCTCCCAAACAGAGCACGAGGCGATGGCATGACGTGCACACGTGTTCTGCAGATGCAAACCGGAGGGCGAAAGCGTTCAGGCAGCATGTGCAGAGCGCTGTCTCAGCTAGGGCTAAGGGAGCGCAGTCATCCCAGTATGAGAAGTATGTCGACCTTCAGGCGATCCATTCCCTTTCTCTGGCAGTAAATACAACGTAGTATGCGTTTTTGCCAGGCTGAAGGCCCCATGTTGCCTGCATGGTCTGCCGGATTGCTGTACCCCTGGTGCTCTTCTGCTGCTGTGCCACCACCACCTTTTCCACAATTATCGTCACACGTTACTCCTGATTCTTCTGTTCGTGTACATCGCAGACTTGTTGGGGAATTGAAGGCCCAGCGCCGGAAGCTAGATGCAAACCTGGATGACCCGGCAGCAGAGTTTCAATTCATAGCAATTCTTCAGGCATTGACCTCTTGTGCTGCAACACTACGGGATGGATCCCATGACCAACTGCTTACAGCTGCGCTTGGGATACCTTTCTGGCAGTGCAAAAAGGTATGAGAAGATATGCAAGCCATCATGCGCGGTTGGTTAGGGCAGCTGTAGTGATATAACACACTCAATGCCTCCAATCAGAGGCTCTGACACACCTTTCTTCTAAAAGCCAACGCATGTTTCTCGTCATCATGCCTCAGCATATTCAGGAGCCACTAGACGCCATGTACAGCGGTAATGGCACCTTCTGCATGGCACACACATGACTGCATGCTGCTCTACATACACTTGCAGGATGGGACTAAACATATCCTGCACGCTAAACACCCTTAATACGCTGGATGTCCTTCTGTTCGCAGGCTGTTCGCCAGGCAGTTCTGGACCTAGCAGTGGAGCTGATGGTCGTCAGCAGCGCTTTCATCTCAAACTGTTTGCAGGTAAGGCAGTTTATAACAACGCTGCTGCATGTCTCAGCATCAGTTACTAGCATCAGGGCCAATGCCGAGCACCAGCAGCAGTACACCAACAGCAGTACATAAGCAGCAGCACTACACGAGCAGTGTACTAGCAGGGCACACAGCAAATGCTGGGAAGCTCTTAGCTTGCAGGGCACTGCTGCAGCGCTGTCCACAGCCCAGTTGCTTAGTATGTAAGGCAACAGCAAAAGTCGCTGCAGCAGCTGCAGGGAGACAGTGTTGTCGGTTTTGCTTGCCCCGAATGGCCAGATGCAGGGCAGCCAGTGGAAGGCTAGAGAAGGCGAAGTGACAGACCTGCATGACACTGTCCCGCCAGATCATGCGGTGCTCGAGCAGCTGCTGCTCATCACCGTATAGATAAGATAGTGACCTTATGGCACATTGTGAGAATGATTGTGATGATGAAATTGAGAGCATCGAAATTCCCATGAGTGTGTTTGTGGTATCCTGCAGCATCCTCTAGGTTCGTAGTGTGGCAGCAAACCACCATAGCTTTTTCACCCTATATCGACTTGCAGGAAAGCAAACACCAAATGCAGCTGAAACCGAAGGATAGCTAGTCCTGTCATGGTCCCTGAGCGTGAGCTGTAAGCCTTGGTTCGCTCGCAGGTGTTGATCTACAACCTACTGCCGCCCCCAGGCAGCAGTATCCTACCGCCAGATGAGAGAGGTGAACCTTGGACCGTACCTCAGGCAGCAGTCGAGGTGCAAGCGCAGCTGGTTGATGCTATGGAGAAGGTAAGTGGCAAGGGCTAAGGGGTAAGGGATACTGCCCAGAAACAATCTACAGTACAATGGTACTAGTGCAGCTTGTGGCAATTTCGATATAAATGCATATTGTGGACTTGAGTCGTGCACAACAGGGGTCGTGCACAACAGGTTGACAGAGGGCCGCTGCAGCTCCTGGTTTCCACCAGAAAGCTGGCCCAGAGCATGGTGATATGGGCATTGCGGGCCTTCTCACAAGATCAGCTTCAACTATTAAAGCTGTTTTTGCCCCTATTTGCACTGCATGAGGCAAACATATAGGACGGCGGTGCAGTAAACACCTTTCTAAGGCAATCAACAGCAGTACAGTGTGGCTTTGCACAGCCCAACATGCTGCCAGTTGAGGCAGCCTATAAAGTCACATTGCTGGTTGAGTAGTTGTATATACATGCCCTGGATAGATACTTGCAGCTGTGGACATAACAGAAGTCGAGCCATTCCAACCACTATGTTGTGCTAATTATGCAACACAAGCTATTATATTGACATGTTGTTTTAGCGTAATCACACTATCTGTCTCTGGCCTTTGATTGTCTAGCTTTTACTTTCTACTATTCCTGCATATGATGTGCAGTTGTTACAAAGCAAAAGGCCAAGTTACTGTAGCAACGTACCGCCAGTCTGATGCATGCAGCACCCCTTCAACAATCCACAGAAGTAGCAAAATGCAAAGATGTAGAAAACTTTTCACTTGGCGCCATATTTGCGGAGTTCACAAACAATCCACAGGACTTGCATAGTTTGATAATGCAAGGTGCAGCATGGTTTATGGAATTCACTGTGAAGAGTGTTTAAACATTATTGGCCGCAAAGTGTACTGCCATCAGGAAGTTGCAGTGGGTCCAAAGGGCAGAGTTTGCTGGCACAGATGAAACAGCTCTCAGCCGGTTTTGCAGTAGTTGCAGCAAAGTCACCACTCTGCAGGTGTTCCTGCAAACCCCCGTTGATGGAGATTGCTGCAGCAATCAGCAGTAAGCAGTGACAATGGCGGTCGCCAAAGTTCACATGTAGCTGTGGCATTCAGCTGGGGCCCAGCCTAGCCTGTGGCAGACGATGTGTCCCGCTGAAACACATTAGCATTGTCGCCATGATGCCAGCCACAAGCCTGTCGGGCACTGCAGGAACCCGGTATCGTACTGCAGCGTCACACAACACCCAGTGCGGCACAAACACTGGCATCTATCTTCTCCAGCCCCCAAGCCCGCTGGTGCTCAGCGATCCGGCTGGGCCATGAGGCAACTGATTGCAGGCAGCAGCAGTAGCCTGCCTTGATAATACAGTCCACAAGCTGGAGTTGTCTTGGTCTGATGGCTGAATCAAATAAGTACAATGTCCAGGCAGGTCAATGCTGCGTCATGGGCTCAGGGCGCTGTCATAAGTAGTACTGTAGGGTATAATGGATAATCAAACACACACAGCTTTCGCTTGTGGAGCGCCCCTAAAGTGTGCCAGATTCAAGGATTCTCCACCATCGTGCAGTACCCTGCTGTACCCTGGCCTCCGCTTTTGGGTTTTGGGTTTTGAACAGTCATAACTTGTGACTGTCTTCAGTATCTATCATGGCATGCAACGGTCGATGCATACAACGTAATGCACATGGCGTTATCAACCCATCACAGGTTGCCGCTGAGGTGACACCCTATTTCGAGGTCCAAGGGTCTTGCTGTTGGCGCGCTGCCTGCGCAATGCATGAGCTGCTGTGCGATCTGCAAAGGCAATCAACAAAGTTGTCTGTCTGCAGATTTGCAGGCTCACAAGCAACTGCTATGAACTGGTGCTATTGTGTTCATTGCTGCTGCGCTACAGGCTGTCCAGTTGGTACCAGCTTTACCTACTCGGCTGCTGCCCATGCTCGTGCAGTACATGCCTCACAAGCTGCGTGACAGAAACGCCCAGTGCCTGTATCTGCGGGCACTGCTGCTGCTTGCTGAAGGCAAAGTTGGTCCACCATTGAGAGATGGCATACTGCAGGTATGGAGGACAGCCGGACTGTTTTTGTTTTGGAGTCCAGCACAGCCAGTCCAGTTTCAGGCAGGCACAGTGTAGTCATTTGTTACTTAATGGCATACGTGCACCTGCTGAATGGTTCTTGCAGCCTTGGTAGAAGATTTGACACATGCATGCCATACAAACCGGGTTGATGTGCACACACCATGCAGTACGCTCGCAGGACACCTGCTGAGTGTCCTGCAAACGTATCGCTCATGCAATGTCTTTGGAATTGGTGTGCCCAGCAGCGCAATCTGGCAGCTCAGTTCAGTATGTGTTTGAGGAGCCAATGCTTGATCGATTGATGAGGAACCCGACAGCTGCTGCTGTCATGTGCATGCTGATAATTAGTCAATGCTGCTGCTGCTGTTGGGGCTCATGAGCTGCTTGCTTCATCTACGCACCTGGTGATGTAACACAATAAAATCTACCATGTCCGTAGCCAGTGTCAAGCACAGGTTGCTACTCATGATTTCAACATGCATGTGCCACTGGATACGCAGAATGTCCAAGACATAAAGTGAGGCTTGAAACATTGGAATTGTTGCTGTCTACTTCTTTCCATTCAGGGCATTGTGGAGCACCTGCTCAACATAGATGTGGACATCAAATGGGAGGATATCGTGGACGCTCCTACAGGTCCGCGCTCTACCAGCCAAACGGGTTTAAGGCTTTTGACCCTGCATAGTCAGTCAGTTCTGTTGTGCCTCTACATGCCACCTTTGCCAGTATGATGATGTATGGCCTTCAATAGTGATTATGCAACCAACACCTAGTCCTCCATGACCTGTAATGGCATGCCATGCAATCCCACTGTTCACTGTTCGACCCAAGTATGTAGGACTTCAGCATTGTGGACAGTTACTTGTGCCGCTCAGTAAGTGACACACTGATGCCACTGCTGTTGCCCTGTGTACCAGTTGTAGGCAGGCGCCAGCAGCTGCTAGGCAGCTCTAGGTAGTGGCTTGGGGTGTGTGCGATGTGTGTCTATCTCATATCTCTAAGGCTGTACAATGGCAAGCTGTCCTGCACATTAGAACTAAATTTGACAAACTGTACTGTGTTTTTCCTGTTCCCGGCAGGCTATGATTATGAGGAAGTATCTTCAGATGAAGAGGAAGATGAAATGTTCGAGATAGAGGGCATGTCAGAGCTCGATATCAGCGGTCACGCAGGGACTGCTGACCATCCGTACCAGCAGCAGCAGCAGCAGCAGCACTATGCAGCTCCACAGGACGGCTTCCATGACCCCCGGACCTTCGGGGCCATGCAGCGGCAGCAGCGTGCGGCTGCTGATGGCTCAAAGCAGCGCAAGCGGCCGCCTGTGGATGAGACAGCGGATAAGTTGGACAGTCTGATGGAGATGACATTTGAACATCTGCAGAGGCGTATAGATGCAGGTGAGTTATTGTCAGGGAGGTCTTGTACCTGCACCAGCAGGTGACAGATTGGCATCCTCTACTGGATCCTGGATCAGACGCATGCTTTTGCAGCAATCGAGGCTCACTGCCCACTGACAGCCCAAGTAATGTTGCATCGCCTTAACTGGTGACTAGATCATTTCAATCACTGCCCAACATCTTCTGGATAGCCTTGTTTGGCCATCACTTTGCCCAACGCCCGGTGTCGTCTGTCTTAACGCCGTGTTATCTGATGCCTTTGACTTAACTGCAGGTCAGCTAGCGGCAGTCTGGCAGACAATGCTGCACAGCTTTGAGCGGACACTGCTACATGCCCATCGCTGCAAGTTTACACAGTATCTGCTGTTCTTTTTAGCGCTCAAGGATCCTAGCAGGTGCTGCAGCAGCTTTGCTGCGTGCCTCATGAGCCATCTGAGAGACTCTCGGCAGCCAGCCATCACCAGGAGTGCTTGCGCTGCATATCTGGCAAGTTTCCTTGCGCGCTGTGCACTTGCGCCGCCAGTGCTGGTTGTGGACACCATGCAGAAGCTGGCAACAGAGGCACAAGAGTATGCCGCTACAGTGCAGCAGCAGGGGAAGATCTTCAGTCGCAGCAGCAGCGTCAGCAGTAACAACCTAGTGCTGATCCAGACTGCCAACAGCGGCAGCAGTGGCAATGGAGCACTGGCAGCAATCCTGCGGCATCAGACGTTTTATGCTACCGTGCAGGCGCTGTTGTATCTGTTGTGTTATCATCTGCAGCCGCTGCTGAGTCCGCAGCAGCAGGGGCCCCAGCAGCAGCAGCTAGCAGCAGCGGTAACGGACCTGGTGAAGGAGCAAGTGCTGCCGCTGCTGGCTCACCAGCTTGCTCCGCTTGCTGTTTGCCATGAAGCAGTAACCAGCGAGTTTGTGCGGCAAGCCTTAATGCTTGGCTTAGCAGATGCCACCTGGGAAGCAGCAGCAGTTGAAGCAGTACAGCAGCACCAGGCAGCAGTAGAAGCAGCTGTGTCTGCTGCTTCTGCTGTCATAGTAGGGGATGCAGTCAATGGAGCATCTGCCAACAGCAGAGTACTCCGACCTCTGGAGGTGTTCTTCCCCTTTGATCCGTTTTTGCTGCAGCGCAGCAGTAGATTCTTGGAATTGAGTCGAAGTTACATCTGCTTTTCACATGGACACCCACATGCATCCGGTGATGTGGCGGCAGCAGCAGCAGTAGTGGATAGTGGCAGCGATGAGGGCAGTGAATCCGAAGATGAAGCTGCAGGTGATGAAGCGGCTCTGCTGCGGCAAGCTGCTGCTGCTGTTGCTGCTGGTAGCACCCCACCCCGGGGCATGCAGGAGGCTGCTGATGAGGGCAGTGATGACAGCAGCAGCACTACTAGCGATGATCCTGACACTGAAGATCTGGGTCAAAGCTTACCTGATGGATCAACAGCAGCAGCAGCAGCAGCAGGCTTGCCACCATCCCCAGCAATGGTCAGGCAGGGCAGTAGGCCACATCGGCCAGGAGTGATACCAGTAGGCCTTGCAGGAGTGGGTCGGGGCTCTCTTCTGGGGCCTTCTCCACCTGCTGATCTGATGGCCACTAGCCTTGTGGGTGGTCAGTATCTGGGTGCTGCAAGCTTTAGTCCTGGTGAAGCCATGGGCATGTCGCCACTCATTGGTGGGGGTATGCTGGGTGGATCTCCCATGCTGGGGGGCAGCCCTATGGCATTGTCTTATCAGAATGAGGGCTACATGCAGAGTGCTGCCCAGCTGCATGCTGGAGTTCAATGAGAGGTGTTCAGGGCAATCGATTGAGGTGTATGGTATGAATGCTACAGTAGTATTTGTGCTGCTGCTGCTTGGTATTACCAACACTCTCCAAGTATGGTGCTACTACTGGAGTTCTTGGTGGGTTGAGCACAACCAGCTAAAGGCTCCAGTAGTAGTACCATACTTGGAGTGTGTTAGTGCTAGGTGTTTTCAGACAGAAGGATGTAACAAATGACCTCACTTGAATTTGCTTGAGCGCTTCTGATCACCAGCTCCTCCACTAGGGGATCCTGCATACAGGCAAGCTGTATGTTTCCTCCAGCATACTGCGTGCAAGTGTGTTGTTTCTTGGTCTTATTAAGGCTATTTATCTATCAGGGGTGTCTTGGACTAGCCGTTGGACCGTTATGTACTAAGCTGTGCTAGTCACTGCTGCTGTCGGCCATCATGCAAAAGAAATTTAGCTATGCAGCCGCCATCATGTAAACCACCTGGCAGAACCAACTGGTTGCACAATGTATACTACCACCACAGTTGCACTGAGTAGGGTTTTGTGCCGTGACGGCACTTTTTGCCCCTGAGGGTGGCTAAATATTGGTGTGCCAGTGTGGCTGAGCCGCCAAGTACTTCTCCCAAGGGCCTTGCGGCCGGAAAGGGTAACTTTTACCTTCTTCTTCACCACAGTTGCACTCTTACAGTCAGGTAATGTCTCAACAAGCGGGGTTTTGAAGGACGCGCCAGAGTCAAGAGCACGGTGGCGATGGTGCTGGACCTATCACTGATAGCTGTGCACAACCTGATGACCATGTTAGGTGACACTATGATCCTCTATCTGATGTACTGACGATAAGGTTGGTTTTGCCAGGTGATTTACATGATGGCAGCAATGGCAGCTTACTAATAGCGGTCCAACAGCGAGACCAAGGCAAGGTTGACATATTGCTGGTTGCTTATACATGCCTGTGCGTGCACTAATCACCTTGCATTGCATGCGACCCTGGGCGGTGGACACCCCTGCTCGAGGAGCTGGTGACTGGAAGCGCTTGAGTGAACTCAGGTAATACTTGGTGTGGGATGTCGGTGGCAGCTGACTGGCAGCTAAGTGCACCATATAGCAGCCAGGACAGCCCAGGCAGGCACACAGGGTGGCGCCCCCAACGCATGTCAGCGCATTTGCCATAGCATTTCAACTTTGCTGCATGGCTAAATTTCTTCAACAGATCAAGCCTGTTCAGCCAGCCATATTGTGCAGTGAGCGTTCTCAACATGCATGTAAGCAAGCTTGCTGTGTCTTTGTCACATGCTCAAGGGTGTCCAGTGCATCTCTCACAGGGCACAAGTGGAGGCCATCAGTTTTCATCATGGTCATCATAGCAGCGTGTAAATCCTGATCGAAGCTCTCAGGACTGCAGCTGCTGGGGCAGTCATAGACTTATGTTTGTCATTGCCTCAAGCAATACTGGTTTCGGGGTAATGATCGCCTGAATGCGTTGTTCTCAGATAGTTAGCAACATCTTGCAGAGGGTGAGACGGTCATGTGCGGCCAAGACTTCAGCACGTGCTCCAGGTTGGGCATAGAGGTAGTATTGCTGGGCGTGTTCTGCACTTGCATCTTAAAGATGCAGATTGCAGGGGCCAGTGGCCAGGATTAAACCCATTAACAGTGACAGCGTGACCACCCCTTGCATGATTACCCTGAAATATTACAGTGTATGTCAATGTGTATCATTATTTGTCAGCTCTTCGCTGAAAGCACAAGCTGTTGATAACCGCAGCTGACCGACCTTTTTTCCTATTTTGCTCTCTGGTCTTCTGTAGCATCAGATCATTCAATTGACACCAGAATGCCGAACGGTGTATGTTTTTACTCTGCTGCGTTGACGGTGATGACGTGATTGCAACAGCAGCATGGACCCAAACACTCGGAAGGAGCATGAAGCCCGAGCCAAGGCCATGCTTGTTGATGGTACTCATATGCAGCAACCAAGAAAGGGCCGCATCAAGCCTCAGCATCGAAGGTTTCCAAAAGAACATGCACCAGCTGGGTTTGGGGGCAACATCCTCCAACCAGTTGCGCAGCCAGTCGGCAATCGCCCACAATCGCGGCAGCGCAAAGATGAAGTAGGCAGCTCTTCCAGGTACTAGCTGCTACGTAGCTGTTGCATGGTTTCTGGGCCTGTTGGGGGCTAGGTATGGAGAGTGCAATGCATCTGCACAGCACTGCACATGCAATACATACAATTTGTAGAGGCAGCGATGTTGAGGCGGTGCTCTGTGAGGCAAACGACATAACACAAACACCTGGAGGGGGTTGCTGAGATTGGTTGTGTTGGTGGCATCAACTGGTGCTAGGCATCATGTTACAAGCACCTCTGTTGCTGCAACAGAACCGGCTGTGCATCTAATAACAGCAGCAGCAGCACACCTCAGACCGTCACAAGGCCTCATTGCATTGCATCAAAGTGCCACCAGCATCTGCTGAATCGGTGGTGTTGTCCAGCATCACCAGCAACTGTGACTGCAGCAGCCAATGGCTTAATTGTTTCCTCATGCATGCAAAAACCTGCAGAAGAAAACAGAACATCAAGCTGCAGAGCTCATTGCGCGCAGCCGCATGTGCCTGCTAGGCATGCAGCTAGTACTAGAATTTTTTTCAAGGGCCAACTGTGCTGCATTACCCAACCTACCAAGCATGGCATTCAGCAGCAACAGTTAACAGCTGCAATACGCACTCTGAGCCTAACAGACTCTCAGAGTTGCCAGATGCACCTGCCAAATATCAGTGTAACCATTGTGGCATGCTGTATGACATAATATGACAATAGTAACATTACTATGCATACAGCCATAGCCCTTGTGCCATCACCCCCCTGGGCGCCCAATACCTCTCCAGTGAGATGTCACATAATCACACTATCTATCCAATGGTCGGCAAGCAGCTGTATCTGCTCAGCAAATGTTACGCATGAGATGAGTTGTTGCCTGAGCATGTTGTGGGCTGCAGGCGTTCACGGTGCCTCAACCAAAGCGGCCGTGATGGCAATGCCGTGTCTTTGTGTGTGTTTTGGTGTGTTTGTCTGTCTCAGGCGGAACAGGGGGGGGGGGGGGCGATGCAGTAAGTTGCTACAACCCAACCGAGTCTCAACTGGCAACGCACTGTGTTTAGAATTATATTGT